>NW_006497083.1:3484171-3518804 GCF_000471905.2 Amborella trichopoda
AACTCACCCTCAAAAAAGAAGAGATCTTTTGGTTGCAGAGGTTCAGATTGCAAGTTTCTTCACTTTGGGGATCCAATACTTCGTTCTTCCACAAAATAGCAAATTGCACGCATAGGGACAACACTATTTCCCAAAATAAAGATCGGGAAAGGGGTGTTCAACCAACCTACTGAGGTCGAAGAAGCCATTTTATCCTACCTCCAACACCTCTTCTTTGCCCCATCTGGCCCTAGACCGAGAATAACAAACCTTTATTTTCTCTCCCTTTCAATGGACCAGGCCTACTGGTTGGAACGACCTTTTTTGGAAGACGAAATACTTGCAGCCATTAACATTCTAGGCCATGATCGAGCCCCTGGCCTTGACGGGTTCCCAATGACCCCTTTGAAATCTTTGGGAATCCCTCCTTCAGGAATGATTTCCTCTCCCTCTTCAAGGAATTCCATACTAGAGGTATCATCAATAGGCTATGAACGCCACTTTAAATGCTTTGGTGCCCAAAGTGGAAGGAGCCAATCAACTCAAGGACTTCCACCCCATCAGCCTCATCAACTCTTCCTACAAAATCGTCTCCAAAGTACTGGCTACTCGCCTCCACGTGGTTCTATCCAATATCATCTTCCCTTCCCAACTTTTGTCAAAGACCGACAAATTCTCGACGGGGTGCTTGTGGCTCATGAATGCATCCACTCCATATGCCTCTTGAAAGAACCTGGTTTGGTCATTTAACTTGATTAAGAGACAGCCTACGACCATGTAGACTGGGATATTGTAAATGAGACCATATATTGGATGGGGTTTGGGGATCGCATGAGATATTGGATGAAAGGTTGCTATTCTAATCCCTACTTTTCCATTCTCATCAATGGAAGCCCCAAGGGCTTCTTCCCCCTGCTAGGGGCCTCAGACAGGGAGACCCTCTCCCCTCCTTCCTGTTCGCAATCATTGCAGAAGTCTTCATTCGATCAATTTCCCAAATGTTCTCCTCTGGTAGGCTTCATTGTTTCAAGAGTGGGCCTCGAGGCATACCATCACCCACCTACAATATGCTTACGACGTGCTCGTCTTTTGTGGAGCGTTTTAGCAGGAACTTGACTCTCTCTTTGTTTTTCTCAAACGCTTTGAATTTATGATGGTTTTTAGAGTTAACCTCGCCAAATCTAAGATTATTGGCGTCACTTTGAACTTCGAGCTACATAAGCCTTTATAGCCAGCTGGGGTTGCCAAGCCGAATCCTTGCCGTCCAACGATGTCTACCCTTTTGCATCGGCAAGCTAAAGAAAAGACTGTGGTCCCACATTATGACAAGGTCGATCATAGACTTGCTAGTTGGAAAGATATTTTCCTTTCACGAGCTGGAAGGATTACTTAGTAAGGCCACCCTAGCCAATATACCGGTGTATCAAATGTCAATTTTTCATTTGCCCACAGCAGTGACCAATCATCTGGAGCAACTTATGAAAAGATTTCTCTGGTCGGGTGAGGTGGATGCACATAAGTTCCACTTCATTTCGTGGGAGAAAGTGTGCCAATCTATGCGGCTCAGGGGGTTTGGTATCTGGAATTTGAGGAAGCATAGCACAACTTTACTTGGGAAATGGTGGCGGTGTCTTGCTACACAAGTTGAGCAACTATGGATGCCGGTCCTCCGGCAGAAATGTCGTATACACCCCTCGGTCTGGGTGCCAGGATGCAGGGCTAACAGCAGATCATCTGGGGCTTGGAAATCTATGCTCTCTTCCTTCAGCCTTCTCAAAAACTTTATCCGCTTCCACCCTTGGGAGGGACGTCGCGTTAGATTCTGGTTAGACCTCTGGATTGGGCACACCCACCTTAAACACCTCTACCCACTCCTTTTAGCCTGGCTCAGAACCAAGTGACCTCTTTTGCCGATGAACCGCGCCCTTCGGGGCCTTTTAGATCTTGAAACCCATCTACCAGGCGAACCCGTACCGATTCAGAGACGGCTGATTTCATCTCCCTGTCTGACACCCTCCACAACATCTTCCTCGCCCCCCAAGGTCACGACTCTATCATCTGGTGCCTATCCCCCTCGGAGATTTTCATGGTTGCTTCTTTTTACCACAGGCTTATTCAATCGCTAACCTACCCCCTTTCACTGATTTCCATCATATCTCAAGCTTGGTCCTCCATTGCTCCACCAAAAATATGAGTATTTACTTGGATTGCCTTGTCTAAAAGGGGCGTAATGGTCGACCAACTTCTAAAGAGAGGCCTACCTATCCCCAATAGGTGCGTTACGTGCCTTGCTGACAAAGCGAGTATTGCCCACCTTTGCCTTTACCTGCCCCTCGCCCAGGACATCTGGTGGGCTCTCCTTCAACTTTCAAGTGGCATTTGGTTACCCCCAAGTCAGTTCCTCTCCTTTTTAGCTCCCTCCACCCTTTCCCCTGGCTCAAAGTGGGTATTCTCCTGTGGAAGGCATTGGTGGCTGCTGCCCTTTGGGTCATATGGACCAAGAAGAACATTAGGATCTTCTGTGGAGAAAGATCCATGCCTGTCTCCCTTCTTGACAAGATCAGGTCCGTTGTCGTTTTCTGGGTGACAAACGACAAACACAAAGGCCTTCCGCACTCATCTTTCTTCCAAGATTGGGATGCCATTATTCATTCAACATAGGTTCACATTCCTGGTGCCTACCTTTGGAGACCGTCAATCCTAGGGCAGACCAAATTGAATTTTGATGGTTGCTCCTTAGGTAACCCTGGCCCCTCTGGGATCGGTGGACTATTCAGGGACCATGAGTGTCACAGCCTGGCCTCCTTCTTCAAGAATATTTGGACACTTCGACTCCCATATGGCAGAGGTCCTCGCTCTGCTTGAGGGAATTAGGCTGTTTAATCCCCATTGGAACTTTTCGCTCGTAGTTGAGGGGGACTGCAAGGACGCCACACAATGAGCCTCTGGCTCCCCTCCTTGCCCTTGGTCTTTGGCTCCAATTTTTGATGAAATCACTCATATTTGCAAAGATATGGACATCTCTTGGAAGCATATCTGGCACGAGGCCAACCAAGAAGCTGACTCTCTTGCTAAGGACAGCTCTACATAATCTCCCCGTCCTAAAAGCTTACTTTTGGAGTTTTTTTGTAACTTGATAGTTTTACTCCACCTGATTTAAGGTTTTTTGTACAGTTGTCCTATATGGTGCTCCGGTCCTGTGGGAGTGTTTTTGTATATAGAGCTCCCAGTATGTGGGATGCCTATTTTTTCATAAGATTATATTTCTCTAACCTCAATAGAATAAAACAGTTACTCCGTGGTGGTAGTACTGTCAGCCCCATGATGAGGTCTCTGACTCTATTCTCACCAAAAGGGTAGGGGCCCAAATCCCCATTGACTTACCCCCAGATTACTGTCTTCCCCACTGAATTACCCCCCCAAAAATAAAAGAATGATCCAAATTATCACTGCCATTGATGCTCTCCAAAGAAAAATTTCAGCTGCAAGGAATGGTGGCGAGGAGAAGGTCTGGAACAGCTGCACTGTTGATTGGGGTAACACCCACTTCCAGTGGAGAATTTGGAATTTCAGCCATGAAGTTCTAGCCACTTTGCAGTTAAGGAAAAGGTGGGTATTAGTTTCGTCTGTTGTTTTGCACAAGATGCATCTGTTTGAAAGAGAGAAACCTCTTTTCTGTAGATGGTCTCCAGTAACCGCTTTCATGAGAATCACAGTCCAGCAGAAAATTTGGATATTCAGCAGTCTTTTCAGAGGCCACCATCATAACACCCTCCGTACTTTCTCAGCTCATATTCGTTTTGCTGACTCTTGGTAGGGGCATTAGTCCTCCTTGAGGGTATTAAGAGACTCAACCACCATGGGAGGAATCGTTTGGTTATGGAAGGGCATTCCAAAAGTGTTATAACAGGGGCTTCTGGGGCCGTGGAAACTTGAATATGTTTTTTAGCATATTGCCTTTCTTTGAAGGCATATTCACACCTCTTGTCGGCATACTTAGTGACAGGCCAACTGCAGCACGGACATCCTAGGAGGAGCTAGAGCGGCCAATCATACCAGAACCATTTTGGTACCTTTTTGAGCTGGGTTATGGGTTTTGAGATCTTTCGGTTTCTTGAGTCTTCTTGAGCAGGGTTCTAGACACCATCTTTGTATAGCCTTTCTAACTTGTGTGCTCCTGGAGTGTGGGTTGCCACAATTTTTTGTAACCAGTTAATTATGGTTACACAATGGCATCATTCAAACAACATTGCCGATATTTTTTTGTGTTTTATTTTTTTTATCGATGAAAGAAAAATAATTATGACATTTTTCAATACTTGAAAGAAGAAACAAAAGCATTGATGAGATCCTGTCTTTCTTGTTCCCCTGATTTGTAAGTGGGAAGTACCGATGAGATCCTGTCTTGCTTGTTCCCCTGATTTGTAAGTGGGAAGTTAAGGGTTTGGCCCTTGAAATTTGTCGCGAATAGTAAACCAAAGTGTGCCATCCATTTTTGTCCCTTGGACCTTAACCTAGTGGCAGACACCCCATGCATGTTAACTCGAGGTCAAGGCTTCGACGCTTGAGATTTTTTCCCACCAACAAGTTTCCTATTTGTTTTCATTGTAAGTAAAATATATGATAAATATTGTGACATGGATATTTTAATCAAGATTGCAGTGGCATCCAATGATTTTGGATAATAAGTTGTATTTTGTGTTATATATACAGTTGCTGAAGGAGAGAGGGCTGTTACCCGAGCTGGGTCCAAAAGTTGATTACATAGTGCTGCCCTTAGATCCACAGCTCCAAGGTGCAGCTGCCATGGTTGCTTCTACTCTCAGGGAGAAAGGCCGGAGTGTTGACCTTGTCTTGGAAAACAAACGTTTAAAATGGTATCATCAACTTCCAGTCACTCCCACTTGTGCACGCGTGCACACACACACAATTATCCATTAACATATTCTCCCTCTCTCTCTCTCAACAGATTTAGAGGCCTCCATACATTGAAATAGAGATACATTCTTGAACAATTGCACATCAAAATCAGGACATCTCGGTATATGAGATCTTAAATAAGGCTGAGATGCAATTTGTTCCTCATCAGAACGCACACGGAGGAGTTCCTAATGAGTGAATACATCTTATTTGGTCATGTTCCTTGACAGTGACATTGGTATTGTGAATAGTGTTTTGGGTTTGAAAATGTTCTATTTTTTTTACATCTCGTCCAATATCTAGAGCTGTAAAGTGTGTTTCATGGATCCCTCCAGGGATTCTGTGTTTTTACCCGCACTTTTTACTATGTTGGAGCCCCAGTCCATAACCAATTGGCATTCACTAAATGGGATAAGCTCATTAGGTATGCGAACCTTGTTTGTAGAGAGAGAGAGAAAGATGGTAGGGAGAGACGGTGCAAAATTCTTGCCACCTTCTTATAATGGGAATGGCGTAAAAGAAATGGGTGCAGATAGCAAACACTTGGGTGTTTGAACCAAATTTCCTTTTGGGTTTTCAATATTTTTTTCTACAACTCCTCTCGATTTGACCCGAAAAGGCCTTTTTAAGTTTTAACATAAAATGAGCTGGTGGGACACAATGGGAATTGGTCCATATTGAAAGGGCAAGTTATATGCATTTCTTAATTTTTGAACTTAGATGTCACCCGACACTGTATCATGATAATATGCGTATGAAGCTATTACCCGTTCCATTATATTTCAAGGTGTGCATCTCCTTACGTGACTAACCATGCAATTGATTTTCTCTCTTTCCCTCCCTCTCCCTCACCCCACACACATTATGTGTAGTTTTTTTTTTTTTTTTTTTGGGGTTTTGATTTTGATGTTGATGTTTTGTTTTCTTTCTTTTGGGTGTTGCAGGGTGTTTAAGCATGCTGAGCGGATCAATGCCAGCAAGCTGATACTCGTTGGAGACTCTGAGTGGCAACGAGGAATGGTTCGAGTGAAGAATCTCTGTTCAAGGGAAGAATCTGACCTCCCACTTCATGAATTGGAATGATGAGGAATACCTAAAATAAACCCCTTTTAAATCTCATTCTTTATTTGGTTTCTTCTATACTTCTTATTGTTGACTTAAAATTGCTAGAGGTGTGAAACTTGAGAGTGGGTTATCAATGAAAATCACGTATTTCAAATTGTTGATCAATGAAAATCACACATTTCAAATTGTTGATCAATGAAATCATATATTCAATGCAAGCTTTACTGCACTTCTATTATCTCAGCCAATTCCAGGTTAACCCAATTTGCTAAAAATGGCGATATCAAGATGGCTCGCAAGGTGTTTGATGAAATGCGTGATAGAAACATTGCATCATGGAATTCTATGATAAGTGGGTATTTCCAAAATGGTCAACCACAAGAAGCAAGAAATGTGTTTGAGAGAATGCCAGAGAAGAATATAATCACCTGGAATGGGATGATTACTGGTTACATGGCCCATGGCATGATAGAAGATGCCCAAAAAGCCTTTGAGAGCATGCACGAAAGGAATGTTGTGTCATGGACTTCCATGGTTAGGGGGTATTTGCATCACGGCATGGTGAAAGATGCAGAGGCTTTGTTTTGGGTGATGCCTGAGAAGAACGTCATCTCGTGGACAGTAATGATGGGGGGCCTCATCCAGGACCATCGGATTGATGAGGCTCGTGCTTTATTTGACAAGATGCCTGAGAAGGATGTGGTCATGTGGACTAATCTAGTCATGGGTTATTCTCAAGAGGGAAGAATCGCAGAAGCGCGTGATTTATTTGATGAGATGCCCTATAGAAATGTCATTTCTTGGACCACCATGATTTCAGGGTATGCCCAAAATGGAATGGTGGATATAGCTAGGAAGTTATTTGAGGTCATGCCATGGAGGAATGAAGTTACATGGACTGCTATGTTAACGGGTTATACACAATGTGGGCGTACTGAGGAGGCGGTGGAGTTACTTAGGAGAATGCCAGAGAGAAGTTTGATTGCTTGCAATGCCATGCTTGTTGGGTACGCTCAGAATGGGAAGCTTTTGGATGCACAGAGATTGTTTAGTGGGATGAGAGTGAAAGATGATGCTTCATGGGCAGCCATGATTGATGGGTATGCAAAATGGGGGTTGGTGAGAGAGGCTATGAATGCATTTGAGGAGGCTCCTGAAAAGACCCCTACCTTATGGGGTGCTATGATCAAGGGAAATGGGCGCAATGGCCTTGAATTGGAGGCCCTCAATCTTTTCATGCAAATGCAAAAATATGGTATCATGCCAACTCACTCCACGGTAATCACAGCACTGACTGTATGCGCTAGTCTTGCCCTTTTGGATAAGGGGAAGCAAATTCACTCTTATGTGATGAAGTTAGGGTTCCATTTAGATGTGTTTGTTGCTTCATGTCTAATCACAATGTACTTCAAGTGTGGCAATCTATGCAATGCCCATGATATCTTCATGCGATCCCACGAGAGAGACGTCGTGATGTGGAATGCCATGATTACAGGATATGCACAGCATGGGTTAGGGCACGAAGCCCTCAAATTCTTTTACAGTTTGTGTGAAACACAAAAAGACATAGCCCCAGATGCAGTTACCTTTGTTGGGGTACTCACTGCTTGTAGCTATACTGGGAGAGTAGCTGAAGGCTGGCGTGTGTTGGAGTCAATGAGTAGGGACTTTTCAATCGAGCCAAAAACCGAGCATTATGCTTGCATGGTGGACCTCCTAGGAAGAGCAGGCTACCTCAATGAGGCTATGGATTTAATTAGGTCTATGCCTTGTGAGCCTGATGCTGTAGTTTGGGGTGCATTGCTTGGTGGGTGTAGAACCCATGCAAACATGGATTTGGCTGAGGTTGCAGCCAAGAAACTCCTCATGCTCGAGCCCACAAATTCGGGCCCTTATGTGTTGCTCTCTAACTTGTATGCATCTGGTGAGAGATGGGGTGAGGTGGAAGAGCTTAGGAAGATGATGAGAGAAAGGAATGTGAGGAAAGCAGTGGGTTGTAGTTGGATTGAAGTTGAGAAGAGGGTTCATGTATTTATGGGTGGCGATGTGAAGCATACCGAGCATGATATGATCATGGGTGTGTTGGAGAGGTTGAGTGGGGCACTTAGAGAAGCAGGATATAAGGCGGATGGTAGATACGTGTTGCATGATGTTGATGATGAGGAGAAGGAGCAGAGTTTGGGAATGCATAGTGAAAAGATGGCTGTGGCTTTCGGGATCGCAAGAGTGCCAAGTGGGGTTCCTATTAGAGTGATGAAAAACCTCCGGGTTTGTGGCGATTGTCATGATGCAATCAAGCTGATCTCGAGGATCAGTGAGAGAAAGATAATTTTGAGGGATGCGAATAGGTTTCACCATTTCAAGAATGGTTCTTGTTCTTGTGGGGATTATTGGTGAGATTGGGTTGGGTTCATCTCTCTCTCTCTGTGGGATATTTACCCTATTGTAGGTGTATCTGGTCTAGTAAACATGTATGTGCTTAACTAATTTGATGAAAAAAGAGAGGAGATTAGGGACTAAAGAACCAATGCACATGTGTTGGCTTTCAAGGAAGGATTGAAACCATTACAAGAAAGTTTCCGTCCTGGTATGGGCAAGTACACTCATAATGAATATTATATTACGATTCAATCAAGTGGAAGTATGCAATGAGACTATTTACCTTCGTACAAGGTGGTCACACTTATTCTTGATCATTGGATGTCAAATTGATTGGCTGCATTTATTCCATTGATCAAGTTCAAACTTCAATTTTTTTTTTATTTTTTAACTTTTTAACACACTTAAGCCATCAATTTCACATCGGATAGTTATAAGTAATTGGGACTTTTATAAAAGATAAACGGATTCATTGTATATAATCCCTTCAATTAATCCCTACTTTTCCTCCAACTGTGCAACCCATTGATTGGATAATGATACTTTCCCCCCATATGGCTCAAGATATGCATCCACCATCAGCTTGACGTGGAACAATAGTGATGAGATATTGTGAACACCATGGTTATCAACATTGGAACAAATTGGTTGGTCCGACCAGTGAGACATGCAATTAATTGAAAACTGGTCAAAACATTGTTAACTAATTTTGTTTAACTAATTTTGACTACCAAATTGTTTTGACCTATTAGATCAGCTAATAACGTTGGGTAATTTTCTTTTATAATATATTTTATATTATAAAATTATTGTTACTTTTATTTTTTGAATAATTGGATTGGTTTAACTCAACTAGTACTTGATGACAACGGGTAACAATCAGAAGATGAAAAAAAAAGTTTGCAATTGTTGTTTGTAACCACTCTATGTTATTTTGGTTGGGGTTTGACGTGTATGGTTGTGATATAATTCAATTTGTTAGATTTTACATTTAATGGTTAAAAATGATTGAAATTTCCTTGTATGGATAATAAATAATCTCATAATATGCAATCCCTTGAAAAAAAAAATGCTTTTAGAAGTTGTAACGTATGAAATTATAAACACAGCCAATATCAACAGAAGATCAGCTCCTGATATTATTATTATCCCTATGTAGCTCATCGTAACTTTTATAAAATGATTGTGGTAGAATTTTAAAAATGTTTTTTATTATGTAAATAAGTTATTTAATAAAAAATTAGAATTTTTATTCTCAATTTTGTACCCATATTTTACTAAATTGTGTAGGATTATTGAATTTTTATCCTCATTTTTGTGCCCATATTTTAATATATTGTGTAAGATTATTGAATTTTTAATTGTTTTTAGTAAATTTTATATTTTTTAAAAATCACGATCAACACATTGTAACACTCGCTATTCTTGACAGGACATTCTCAACTTCGAAGGCGTATCAAGCTATTTATTTACAGTGTCACTGAGCAACCTCCAAAAGCACAGCGTGAGTGATCACAATTATTATGCAAATGACTCATGTTCTTGCCCTCTTATTGCCCTTTCAAGAGTCTGAGAATAATCTCCAGAAAGAATGGAAATCGAAATCCCTGTTTTTAAAAATCATGGTCCCACAGTCCTAAAGGGCTGGAGAGGGGATCTACATCTAGGTTGGAATATCCGGAGTTTAGATTTTCCATCTCTTTTTGGAAAATTAAGATCCCCAAAATCGAAAACATGAGGACACTAAAAACCATGATTTTGATGAAAATGATGGACCCAAACATTGGATTGAGGTCAAACCTGCGTTTTACAGAACCAAGTTTTGTAAAAGTAGGTTTGAAGCAGGCTGGCACTATCATGGCCTTGGCTGAGCCCCAGCCAGACCTTGACCTAAGCCCTAGGTTTTCAGGTTGGGGACACCTGGCTCATTGCCACCCCTAGTTGCAACTTAAGAGAGAGAGTACAGAGTAAATGATCCAAACAAACAATCAATTCAGAGAAAGAAAAGTATGTTTTGCTAGTGTACTCTTTTTTATACATAGTCTACAAACAATTTTACAATGTCTAAAGGACATACTTCAAAATACCCTTCTTTCTTGTCTTTTTTCTTTTTTTTTTTTTTTTTTTGACAATGACATACTTCGAAATACCTTACTTGGATTCGATGACCAACTTTTTGATCAACTTCCAAATACAATCACACTGTTGGATTCATACACATATATGAATTCCATGCTGAACCATGGTTAGACCCCACTCATGATCATCTCTATTTGTACCCTCTCCTATTTCTCATTTGGTGACAAAGGTTCCTATATAACTGAACCCCATGATGAAGAATGCTCCTGCTTGAAGAAATAGGTAAATGTAGAAATGGTCGTGGCCATACTTAACGTCGTAGATTGCACAATACAATAGATACATTCCCATTAACAGTTCTAATATGTGTATCCTGTAAATTGTCCAACATAATCACAGAATGTCAGAATATTGTGCAGCATCCAGGCATGCCGTGTGTCTCTGTGGTGCAGCATCCGGGCATGCCATGTGTCTGTGTGTGTGTACGCGTGCACGAGAGAGAGTCATAGAAAGTGAAATGAGACATTGGGTATAAGAAAATAAAATTAGAGGTTGGGAGAAGAAATATTACCACCTTTCCCCAATATTCGAGCGAGGCTTCTTCTGTTGCTTATTAGAACCTTTGTTCCTCACTGTATTTCCTAGTTTCTCAGTCACTACCCATTCATTCACACGCTCTGCCTCTAATAGCCCAATGATTGTCGCTTTTGTTCGATGAAGAGACATCACATTCTCAAATAAGATCCAAAAAATAAGAAGGTGAAGTGACCTATCCAAGATAAGAAGAATAAAGCTGTAAGAGTGAAATGTGACATTAGAAAGCAGGAGATCAAACACTAAATATCCTACAAATAATTTATCTGGAAAAGAAATTTGTATGTATCCTTTTTAAATAATTTTTATTGGGAAATTGATTAAAATACACGCAAGAGATCAACTATTTAACATTTTGCCTGATTTAAAGTTTCAAATAATTTTCACAATACACGATCATCAGTTGGAATAGTTAAAAAGGGTAAACCATTTAATAGTTGCAAAGTTAGGTATATTTAGGAATTGGGCTTGGGCTTGGGCTTGGGTTTGCGCTTGAATAGTTATCAGAAGATGTCAAGCAATGCTACATCTCAAGTTCAATGCCTGCCAATGAACTACCAAAAAAAAAAAAGTTAGGCATATTTTACTAAATTTGCTTAATTTTTTCAGCCTACTTAAATGGTAGATAAAATGAACACCACAAACCTCTATGATGTTTTATAGAGACTTTGTCAATCTATGGCTAAAGCTGCCTGAACAGTAAATTGGCTCAAATGTGTCCTTGTAGGCAATGAGTATTACAAATTCCACGATAATTGCATCAACCCAAATAAATTTAAAGGAACATCTTACAAATTTAAATGATGATAAGTCAATTGCCAAAAGATTTGAGCACAATTGTGAAATTTGTCTTAAATTTTAAGCTCAATTTTTGCCCATGCATAAAATGCAGTTTATGTTCCAAATGAAATTTGAAGTTTGCTTGCTGTATAGGGTATTCTCCCTCACCAATCATGTACTGTGCTCCCAAGGAAGCACTATATATGGTACCAAATTATTACAAAATGATCTATGTATGTAGGGCTCATCAGAAGGTTTCTATTACCTTGGTGTGCAGATGGCATTGAGTATTGTAATTGCAGATGGTATATAAATTGCAACTATTTTGGGAAGGTGCATTTCAGGAACCAGAACACTTGCAGGGATGATGATGCAATAGAAGAAGAAGGTCACAAGATGTGCCACGATCTTCCTTACGAAGAAGAATGCGTAAATAACATGGAATTTTTTCCATATTGACACCTTCTGCACTTGCAAACAAATTTCACAGAGAAAAGCATTAGCCATTCGAATCCATAAGCCTAACAAATATAAGCAAGTATCCAATAGTTTGTGATACAAGGGAAAATCTACTCTTACTTGAATAAATGCCTCTCTTTCTTGATTTTTACCTATTTCAGTTTTCGGGTATGATTTGAATTTGGGATCTAGTGTTTGAACAGTCAACAATCACACTTTAAACCACCGGCCCAAGCTCTAATCCTACTTGAATAGATGTTTTTCCAAGCATGCATGTTTTGGTTATAAATTCGAGATAAACCTTTATTGGTTGTTGGTTTCATGAGAAGTCTTCCTTATCATGATATATAGATCCTAATAAATTAGAAAAGGCACCAGTTAAAAGAAAGTATTATTTGTTGGTGCACGAAAATGAAAGGTTAAAATGGTATAGAAGAGATATCATAATTCAGAAAACCTTGCATACAAGCAGGGGTTACAGTAATTGCTTATGTGGTAATTAATGTGAAATGTGAATAATATTCTTAAACATTGCATAGTAAAATAGTAACGAACTAACCTCGCATAGGATTATCTCTTTAATCATCTTTCTAAATAAATTGGCAGGACCACAAGACCAACGATGCTGTTGATATCGATAAGCTTTGAATGTACTGGGTAGCTCATTCTTGACCTGTAAAAAGATTTTATAAGTAAAAAAAAATGATGTAAAAGAAAGCTAGCTTATTATACAAGATGATCTAAAAAAATCATCTCTATCATGTTTCATAAAAAAACATTTATTTTCTGGTTAGGATCCCTCTTTCCCCACTCTCTCAATGACTACAAAACATATCACGACTGTAGAGACTTTTTGGGTTCGTATCTAACGTGAATATCTGCATCAAAAGTATATGTGTACATCTGTGTCTTTGTAACATAGATCATGTAATTCACCTTGAAATGATTCTCTTCTAATCTCTGACTTCTAATGTGGACGAAGGAAGAAGAAAAATGAAGAAACAAAGAATGAGACTTACATAGAGATCACCTACAAAGACAAACTTCCAACCCTTGAGGCTTGCCCTTACAGCCAAATCCATGTCCTCCACAGTTGTTCGATCTTTCCAACCACCGGCATCATTAAGTGCTTGCATTCTCCATACACCAGCAGTTCCTGCAAATGCAATCCTTATTGTATATCTACACATACTGCATACATTCTCCATAAACAAACACAAACTAAACTCCATAGATAAGATTACTTACCATTGAATCCAAAGAAGGCATAAGTAGAAGAACCCACTTCTTGCTCAACGCTAAAATGGTAGTCCAAAGACATCTCTTGCAGCCTTGTCATTAAGCACTCATCTGCATTAACTGCACCAAACCCCACATAAAGTCATTTGATCTTTCAAATAGATAACTAATCCCGGACTACAAACACATAATCAACTTCAATTGATTGAAGGGAAAGAAAAAACTCAAAGTATACGATGTACAACATCCAAAGAATGTGAAAATCATACCAAATTTCCATCTGGCTTGAACCAAGCCCAACTCCGGATTGCTGAGAAGGAAGGGGATTGTTTGCAACAAAAAGTCGGACTCGGGTTGGAAATCGGCATCAAAGATTACAACATAGTCGCAATCTTTCACATACTGGTGCTTTAGTCCCTCTCTAAGAGCACCAGCTTTATATCCATTCCTGTTGTTTCTAACCTCATACTTAACATTAACTCCTTTGCTTATCCATCTTTGGCACTCCATCTCAACCAAGTCCTTTAGCAACAAGCAAAGCAAATTTGAAATTAACAAATATAGTTAGATAAAATCATACAAGTTTGAAATGCAAGCATATCAAGGATTGGCATAGTAGGAAAAAAAACGAAAAAAGAAAACAAAAAAAATTGGAATTATGATAGTAAAAGTAGTACCCTGATCATACAGTCAGTAGAATCATCGAGAACTTGAATTATAATCCGGTCAGATGGCCATGAAAGCCCACATGCTGCTCCTACTGAGAGTCGATAAACCTGGCATTTTAGCACATGCAATATTAAAAAACAGAATTAATGAGGAAATAAGTAAATAACTATATATTTGTCCTGGATCCTTTACCTAGCCACTTACTAGTAACGAGTTCATGAACTTCAAATGGGGATCGTGAAAAGTCAGAAGGGTCTTCTCAATGTGCATTTCATGAGCTCGATAGAAGTCATCCCATTGGATAACAATATTTGTAAGTTCAAATGATATATTTTGATTGCTTGACAAAAAAGATCTAATATATAATAAAGTAAACAATAAAAAAGTTCTTCAAAAAAAAAAAAAGATAAAGCCAGTATGTTTTGGGCGATGCTACGAGAGTTCCTGCGTGTTTATGGAGTCAATAGGGACCGCTATTCGCAAAACCTGCTGGGTCAACCCCGACAGGGCTAGGTTACTCAGAACCGGCTATTAGCTGTGGCAGGTTTTGGCCGATTGGGGCGGTCAACCGGCTTGACCACCCAAATTATAATTTTTTTTAAAATCATAATTATAAATCTAAAAAAGTAAGAAATTTATTTGTAATAGGTTTCTGAATATTTTCTATTGTTTTGGAAAAGAATGGGAACTATTTTGGCTATAAATACTTTTCTTTTAGATTTTTCCACCTTTTTGGATTATTTCTAAAATACTTGGGTATAAATTGATTTTTCAAAATCTATTTTTTCACTAATTTTTTACACTCATTCAGATGTATTTTATTTAATAACACTTTAAGCATAATTTTTATAATTTTGTAGATTTTTTACATTTATTTTTTACTCTTTTTAGCCCTTGTTAGCTTGGTTGGGGACTACCAGTTAAGGCTAGTTGCCCAAACCAATTTTGGGTTACTGGACCCGGCCCATCGCCGGGTACGGATGCCAGTTCGTGCACAATCAGGGGGACAAGAAGGCCGAGTCTCAAAGAGTATCAAAGCGGACGTTAAGAGCCAAAACATTTTATACTCCCGCAGGAGCATAGCTCTACATATATTCCCTCAGGTGTAATTTTGGAACCTCAAGTTTGGGAATGTAACCTCTTCCACCATTGAATTAGACCTTAGTGTTAAATAATAATAAAAAAGAAAATCTAAATTTGAACATTTTATTTGGTCCGTAATGTGGTGCTGGTCTCACCTACGAAGGGTACCGGAAAGGGTAAGCTATAAACGATCCTAACCTTTGGCTTTTTTATGCATAAAGTGGCTGCTCTCAGGACATGAACCCTCGCTCTTGTACTGACTACTTGTACTGACTACCCGAGTTATTGACTGCCCTCATTTGAACTCTTTATTTAATAGGAAAAAATAATGTCTCAAAATTGAATAGCAATTGTCAAGTTTTGAAGCGGAGATCTAAGACTCAAAAAACTCAAATTTAATTTTTTTTTTGTTTGAAAAATAATGATCTCATGATATTAGGTGGTTCCCAATCCCAGTACACGGAACGAGTTCGAGTAACTCGGCTTAAGTAGTGTCGAGTACTGTAGCAATAAAATATGGGTTAAACAATTATAAAAAATAAAAAAAATACAACAAAAATAGAAAATGCATGATTAAAGTAAGATTAATAAAAAAAAAACATCAAAGAAAGTTCAAAAAGTAATAAAAAAATAGATTTTAAAAATCAACGTGTGACTGAAGGTATTTTCAAAATAATCCAAAAAAAATGTGAGAATATAAAAATGAATATTTATGGCCAAAACACTTTCTAATATTTTTCAAAATGATAGAAAACATAAAAATGAATATACCAAATAAATTTTTTATCTTTTAAACTTTTGTATAATTTGTTTTGGAGTTTTTTAAGCCAGAAAAACTCAGCCAAGTTCAAACTACTCGGCCGATTTTGCGACCATTGCTGGCATAATAATGGGCGATGTAATGATACATGTATATTAAGGGGAAGCATGGCCAGGAGAGTAGGATGCGTTATACATATAACGTTTTTGGGTAGATTAGTGGGTCTGCTCGTTTTTAAAAATAATTAGCAGTTTTCGAATGCATCAATGAGAATGGGGTTGAGGTCGTGGTGGTAGCATCACTTGAGCCTTACACGTTCTCTTAAGAGTAGAACCTCGACTTAGGATTAGTAAGTGACTTGTAAAATGGGAGCTTGGAGCCACTTGGTTCAAAGCTTGGAGCCACTTACCTTGAACCAACTCATACCCTTGGATTTCTATTATGGGTATTCTTATTGGTAATTATTTAAAAAGTATGAGCTAAAATTAAATTAAAAATAAAACATCTATTTTTAATAAATAAAACTTTCTTTCAAGCTACATAGTGTTTATTCCAACTGCAAATATTTTAGAAGTAAACAAAACAATTATTCTCTCCAAAATTAAAAAGAAAAAACAAAAATCGTATGTCCAAATTAAAGTTTTTTTAATTATTTTTTTTGACGAAGTTTAGCATTTATTGATAATCAAAGCAGGTTACAATATAGCGGATACATCATCAGCAATCACTGGCACAGTAAGAGAAGCACCCCTTTTAGCTAAAAAGTCCGTTAAATCATTGGCTTCCCTATACACATGAGCTAAGGATAAGGTCAAAGAGGGCATCAGCTGAAAGATCTGAAACCCAATGAATTTACTATGTCCAAAAATTAATGTTAAAAAGAAAATAATATTAGCTTAGTCCTTACTAGAACTTTATTCCATAGGGAACATTTTTATGACAGCATTTTAATTTCAATTAGCATGCTTGCTCCATAACACACCTTAATGCACAAAAAGGGTTTAGTATTTATCTCGTAGGTTAGGATTGTGACCCATGTCTTTTTTGAATCCATTGCGAATGACCACCCCATTGCGAATGGTCACCCATGTCTTTTATTCAATGAAAGTAATAGTTAATATTAAATAAACAAATGAATAAATAGAAAAAGAAAAAGAAAAAAAAGTAAAGAAATAAAGATGTAAGGCCTAAGATCTATGAACAAAAAGTAAACACCTTGTTTATTTTTTCAGAGTTTGAAATCCTACATAATCATGATGGTCAAGGCTAATATAAACTGTTTGAAGGTTTTTCGATACGAGAAGTGTAATTTTTTTATGAGTTTTGAGGTGAAGCTCTACCTATTTTGATATATTTAAAAAGAAAAAATTAGGGTAGGTGGCGCTTACATGTACATTATGTTCAAGAGGGACCATCTATAAGGGTTAAAAGGAAGGTTGACGTACCTCCCTCTCGTTGTACATGGGGATCTGCACGAGGACCATGGGGTGGCCGGTTTTATTGAGTTCAAGGTCGTCTCTAATGGCTTCACACTTGTACTTTGTGTATTTCTTCTTCCCCAACAACTTCACCACCATTATCACCACTGCCATGTAAACCCTCTCCACAAACAGCATCACAGACATCACAGCGCACGCCACCACCGCCCCCTTCAGCAGCCCCACCACCACCACCGCTCGCCCCAACGCCACCCCATCCTGCATCAATCCCCGCTCATACACCCTCACCATTTTCCCCTCTCTCTCTCTCTCTCTCTCTAAATAACACTGTGTACTACACTTTTGATGAGGCCAATGGGTTTCTTGTCTTAATTCCCTTTTTATTCTCTCTCTCTAACTTCTCCTTGTTTCTCTCTCTAAAGAGTGGAAGAAATTAGAATTTTCTCTCTACCCATTGCTCATGTTTTTCAGGGAAGGTAAGGGTGGGGGGCGGGCTGAGGTTTAGAGAGTATTGGGGATCTGGTTTTTATAGTGTGGGGGATTGAGGGATGGTGTGAGATGTAGAGAGAGAAAGGGTGCTAAGAATGTGAGGAGAGAGTAAGGGTGTTTGTTGGTGTTGAGAGCCACCCGGTGGGCATGCAGGTGGGTTTTTCTCTCCTTTGCAACACATGGCCCTGAGAAATGGAGTGTGCTCCATTATCTACCGACACTGTTCTCTCTCTAGCTGAATCTGTGTGTGCATGAATCTGTTATTATGATAGGATTTAATGTTATGTGGGCTGCTGCTTTCCTTATCTTCTTGCTTTTGCTTTTCTTATTTATCTCTCTGAAAGTGAGTGTTGTTTTGTGGTGGTGCAATGTGGAAAGCGAAGAGATGGGTTGCGTTGTTTTGACATGTGAATCACTCGTCTTTTGTGCTTGGAAGGCGTTAAATAGTGAATTGGACGGGTGCGATGGATTTTGGGATTTACCTGGCATCCTGCTTGTCTCCTTCTTCATACTCCCCCTTCTCTCTCTCTCTAACACACAGATACAGTGGGGACTATAATCTCCTCGTTGCATGCATGCATGCATCCATCTCCCTCCCCTCATGCTAACAGAACTGCTTCATCTCTCTCTAAAGTTCCAAATGGATCAGGCGTGATACTGCACAGAAACGTAAGGTAAGCATCAGGGATATGGAATCCATCTTTCTCAAATTTTGGAATTGGATAATATGAGGCCATTTCGCCGATATATGGTGGACACGATTTTGACGTTCTACATTCGACTGGCACGTGCAGTTGTTATCGGGCTGAGCCTGACTTGGCCCGAAATCATATAAGGTAGCCCGGGGCTCAAAACAATTAAATTTCGGGCCTGGGGAAATCATGTAAGGTCCGAAAAATTGGGCGTCGCAGGGTATTTGATAAATGCAAGAAAATTTCTGGAGTGAATTATTTTTAAGTTTCTCAATATTTGTAAATTTTTGGAAATCTGAATAATAAGTTTTGAAGTTAGGGTTTTTCAAAAGATTAATTCCTTTGTTATATGTTAGATTGCACTTTGAAGGCGATATTGTAGCGTTTATACAATCTGTAACGACACCTCGAAAGAATACGGAAAATCACCGAAATCATGAGTGAGTATGAAACAAACGACAAAATTCATGGATGCGTTTATTTTGACATATTATATTTGTTTTTTTTAATCTAAGTTGAGGGTTTTTATATGCGAGTTATTTTTTCATTTGGTTATTACTGTACAACGTTTTTATAATCTATGGTGGTTTGCATCATAGTTACCGGGTCCCGCCCAGCATTTCGGAGCCTGGATCTCACTCCAATTTTTAGGATTCTCGATTCTGTTCACAATGAAGCTTGCTCCTTATATTGCACGGAACGTATTCCTTAAATTTTAGGATCTCATTCCTGAATAAATTAGATCCCCGCTCCCAGAATTTTAGGAGCGCGATCCCTACATATCCGAAACTCCATCCCTATTTTTCCAAAATATCCTAAAAGAAAATTCTTAAATATAATTATTTTTAAAATAAAATAATTATATTGTAAACCAAATTTTCATAAAAGTGGAGTTCTGCGATGGGAGCGTGGACTATCATGCACAGAACGCGATCCTTTCTTGAATGAAGCTTGATCCTTTCCAAATAGGAATATGGTCATTCTTAGATGGAGGCGCGATTCTAATGTTGATGGGAGGACAATCCTAATGAATATGGGAACACGATCCCATTTGACATGGAAAGCATTCTCGTTAAATAGGGATTTCGATCTCGATGTATTGGAAGCACACTCCCTATTCATACAGGATCTCGATCCGCTACTTTTACAATCACCGGAACTTGCTCCTCGAGCTCCGGAGCTTTGGGCAGATGTCGCTTCGACGCTCCCACTCCTGATAACTATGGTTTGCATATCTTTTAATTTTTGCCCCCCTCTTCTAATTGGGTTAATAAAATCTCTGATTTGTAATTGGATTAATAAAGTGTCTCCTCAGTATAGGTGAATTGATGGGAGTTTGAATAATGAAAAATTAAATCCAAAATAACAATGCAGAAAGTTATAAGAAGAAAGAGATTGTACTTGTCTTCCAAATTTCACTTGCAATTACTTCAACAAAAGCTTACACCAGACCGAAAAGGCTACTTTCACTTCCACACTTTTTCTCTCTCTACACACTCTTTCTCATTCTCTTTCTCTCTCTTGCTTCTAACTTTTCCTTCACTCAATACTCACTCACTTGTCCCCGATGTGGCTCTCTATTCCCCTTTTTATAGGGGTTGTCATACCAACTAGAACATTCTAGTTACCACCTACCCACATTTAATGGGTTGCCACTTTTATTAGAAACTTCTATATGCTTTTTTATTTATTTTTTTCATGTCTTATCTAGAAAGCTCTATCTATAAAACTCTACATGTTTTCTTAAATAATTTTCTTCACGTTCTACTCACATCTAGAAAGTTCTTCTTTGTTAAGTTTAATTTTCCAACACTTCCCCTTAAACTTAACAAAGTTATATAGATACCATCCCCAGAAAATGTTTCAACTGCTTAAATCTATGTGGTCTTAATGGCTTGGTGAAAATATCCACAACTTGTTCTTCAGTGTTACAATATGTGAACTTGATTTTATTATTCTCTGTGTGATCATATATGAAATGATAACGTTTGTCAGTATGCTTGTTTTTTTCATGTTGGATTGGATTCTTTGCTAATGTTATTGCTGACAAGTTGTCTATATGGATCTCGGTGGGGCCATCTTGTATAAATTTTAATTTTTTTAATAGGTTTCTTGGCCATAGTGTTTGTCCCACGCATGAAGCAGCTGCCATATACTCTACTTCACAACTTGATAGTGCCACCACTTTCTGTTTCTCTGATGATAATGAGAATGCAGCCGTTCCAATGTTAAATGCAAATCCAAAGGTGCTCTTGTTGCCATCTAAGTCTCCTCCCCAATCACTGTCAGTAAAACCAACAAGTTCAACTTCGTTTTTTTTTTAATAAAGCAGGCCATGATTCAACGTACCTTTGATATGTTGTAGGATTCTCTTGGCTGCTTGAAGATGAGTCAACTTAGGTGCTTCCATGTATCTGCTAATCAATCCAACACCATATACAATATCTGGTCTAGTACAAGTTAGATATCTTAAGCTTCCAACTAGACTTTGGAAATAAGTAGGATCTGCCCTTTCTTCTTTTTCATTTTTATCTAGCTTTACCCCAAATTCCACAGGAGTGCTGATTGACTTACAATTTTTCATTTTGAATTTTTTCAATATTTCTTTTGCATATTTTTCTTGAGAAATGAAAATTTCATCATTTTCTTGTTTTACGTCTATTCCAAGAAAATAGGGCATGAGTCATATATCTGTCATTTCAAATTCATTGGCCATTCTAGCCTTAAAATCTTCAATCATTTCCTTGCAATTTCCATTGCCATCCTCACTATGAGCGTCTTGTTTTGTAGCCTACAATGGTGAACAACATAGAACTGATTTTTGAGGAATGGGCGATTAGAGAGAGAGAGAGAGAGAGAGAGAGAGAGAGAGATTTGAGATCCAGAGAGAGAAGGAGCTATGTCTCCAAGAAATTGAGAGAGGGAGGATGGCGATGGAATTTGGCCGTTTGGGGAACCGGGGGAGGACCAAATGTATTGAAATAATTTTAGAGTTGTGGGTTTAGCCCTTTGGATAAACTATAAATTCGGGTCCGGGTACTCACCGGGTTGGGTATAGCAAGACCCATACTTGGACCCGAAACTATCGGGGTATCCTTTATTAGACCTGGACCCTACCCACTGGTCCAAAACTTGGACCCATACCCATACCCGTGTCGCGTATACCAGGTGGGTATGGGTCGGGTCTGGGTCTATTGCCACCCCTACTAAATAGTGAGTATGTAGCCTAGAATTGATTATGCTTTTGAATTACAATAAGAAATTGAAAGTTAATAATGGAGTCTACCACAAAAATATTTTTTTCATGAGACCCAAAATTAACTCTTCTCTTTTTTTGTTTTCTTTTCAAATAATTACATATTTATAGAGGAAATCACTAAAATTTAATTTGTTCCTTAAAAAGTCTAGATCAATATTAAATCCTAACTTAAATTTGCAACTCTTCCCATCAATTCCTTCCAACTAAAAACAATAATAATAACATAACTTAAAGGAAAACGTTTATAAAAGGTTGCCACCTTAAAATGTAGAATCACAGATGCACCTCACTAATCCATCAAAAAATGTTGTTTTAATGTTGAGAAACCCTCTAACTGATCATCTCAACACTGAGATGTATGAATAAGTAAAAAATGAAGATTTTAAGTCCTATAAATAGTGCATCGTGCAACACATTATCTAGGCCATCTATTTTCAATATTTTCATATATTTATAAATCTACCAGATTTTAACCATTTTTTTAGTTTTAAATTTTATAATTAGATATAAAAAAAGATTTTTAGATAATCCTAAGAAGTTTTTACACCAAAAAAGATTTTTAGATAATCCTAAGAAGTTTTTACACCAAAATTATTAGTTCCAATATTGAAAGTCAATATATAAATAAATAAAATCGATAAACAACTTACTTGGATATGTCATTAAATCACATGAGGGACTTAAGGTTCTATACCAAAACCTATAGACCAAGTCATCCGGTATCAAGATACCTTGAGAGTGCTCTTAGTGAATCTCGTTTACCAATTTTCCATCATTCTGTATGTACTATTACTTGAGAGTTTAACCATCTTTTGTAACTCTTATATTCATGGTCTGTAGGAGTTGAGATTCAAGTATAACTCTCGTCTTAATTCCCTTAAGTGCAGCCAATTAGGATTTAACAAGTTGTCACGAAACTGTTAATCCTATATAATGAGCTAAACCTACTATTAGTGCACTAATGACTCACATAATATGATGTCATCCAAGCATTTCTACAATTTGATAAAAGAAATTTAGAAATTAAATAATTTTGTACATCTATAATATAGAAAAAAAATTCTTACTGGGTTTCCCTCGAGTGATACTGGGTTTTCCTTCCAATGAAACATGTTATAAAAGCTGCGAAATGGATCCTAGTGTATGGCATTGCCTCATGTCAACCACATGGGATTTCACATATACTATACAATATGGCTTTTGTACCATTATTGAAAAATAAATTCCTGGGATAAAATGGTCTGATAGGCCATGTTTCCAACATCTCGCACTTGGCATGAAGGCCCTTTAACTTCTTGTACATGGCATTGCCTTATGCTTTCTACATGGGAATCCATATACCAAGTCTGAAGGCCCTTTGACATCTTGTATATGGTATTGCCTCATGTTTTTCACATGGGATTTCCATATACCCACCAATATGATTTTATGAATCATTATTGGATTTCCATTTAGACTTATCTCTGTCCCATAGCTGCTATATGTTTCTCGAAAATTTCCTGGCTCAGAACCTTAGTCAATGAATCTACAATCATCTCATTTGAAGGTATATAATCAGCTATTATATTGTCATATTCCATTATGGTGGTACCTCCTGCTATTGTGCTTAGATTTAGAGTTTATTTTTGAATTCATGAGAACGACAATGGTTGCTTGATTATCACATAACATGCTTATAGGCCAACTTTCAATGCATTCCAACTTTAAATCTATAATGAAATTTCTCAACCAAACAGTCTCTTGTGTTCCTAAATTGCAAGCCACATTCTGTTTCCATGGTTGATAGAGCAACGCAATCTTGTTTTTTACTACACCATGATACAACACATCCACGAAGTGTGAAAATGAAACCTGAAGTGGATTTACTATCATCGTAGTCACCACTCTGCATCAGAGTAACCCTGAGGCTTAAGGGAAGAACATTGATAGTGCAACTTATATTCTTTGTTCGTTAGATATATCTTAATATTCTTTTTACTGCTTGCTAGTGTATCATTCTGAGGTTTCTTTGATACCTGCTAACAAATCCAACAGCAAACATAGATCTGGCCTATTGCATGACACAACGTAATTAGTGCACCCAATTGCTTGAGCATATGGAATATTCCTCATATCATCATTATTATTAGTAGGACATAGATCAATGGATAATTTAATTGCTTTATCAACAGGGGTGGAGAAAGACTTGCATAAATCCTTTTTAAACTTTTTAAGATTAGACTCTAAATAATGCTCTTGAGATAAGCTGAGCATCCTTTTTTTATCTATATCTTGTAATTTCTATTCTTAAAACGTATGAAGCAACCCCCATATCTTTCATTTTAAATTTATATTTCAACCATGATTTTGTTTTATTAATCATATCTATGTCATTTCCAGCATTCAAAATATCATCTACATATAAAGACAATATTATTATCTTACGCCCACTAATCTTAATATAAATACAATGATCGCTGTCATTAGAAACAAAACCAAGTTTCATAATTACATCATGAAATTTTAAATAACATTGTCCAGAAGATTGCTTCAATACATCTGGTGAGTTAATTAGTTTACACACTTTATTTTCTTTGCCTTCAACAATATATCCTTCAGGTTTTAACATGTATATCTATTCGTTTAAATTTTCATTGAGAAATACAGTTTTAACATCCATTTGAAACAATTCTAAATCAAGCTTAGCCACAATAGACATCAAAAATTCTAACAGAATGAAATCTTACTACAGGAAAAAAGTATCAACAAAATTTATACCTTCCTTTAGGTTATACCCTTTAGCAACAAGTTGTATTTTATATTTATCTATACTACCATCAGCCTTGAGTTTTCTTCTTAATATCCATTTGCAACCAATGGGTTTTCTCCGACTAGGCAAATCTACCAACTCCCATACATGATTTTTAGTTATAGAATCCATTTCTTCAGTCATATCATTATTCCAAAAATTAGATTCATCAGAATCAATAGCTTCTTTATAATTTGAAAGAAAGCAAAGTTATAGTATTGGTTGAAAGTGTCCATGCAAATAAAACTTTTATATTGTTCTAAATGATATGGTGCTCTCCTATTCCAAGAACTTTTCTTAGGTTCACTGTCGTCTATATTAGTAAGTTCAAATGTATCACTCCCATTATCTATGTAGTTATCTAGGTTTTCTACATTAAGGTCATAATTTTCTATGTTTTCATTTACGCCTTTGTTATTGTCTAATTCATGTATATCTATAAGAGAAAGTTTGTCTATATTCATATGTTCTTCTAAAAAATACGCATTTTTAGATTCAACCAAAGATTTGGTTTCATGGTTATAAAATTATAACCCTTAGAACTATCAGAGTATCCTATACATGAGGATTTTCTAGTTTTAGCCTGCAACTTAGATATCTCATGAATCTCTCATGGCTACGGATAAGTGCCTGAGAATCACAACCCCAAATTTTTAAATGTTCCAATCGAGTTTTACGTCAAGTCCATAAATCATAAGGTGTTTTCTCTATGTATTTTGAGGGAACACGGTTTAAATTATGCATAGCAGTATGCAATGCTTCACCTCAAAAAATTGAAGACAAGTTAGCATGACTCATCATTGATCGTACCATTTTCATAAGTGTTTAGTTATGCCTTTCATCAACACCATTTTGTTGGAGTGTGTGAGGCATGCTCTTATGGTTTATTATCCCATTTTCTTTAAAAAAAAATCAAACAAATTACAACAATATACCCCTCCTCGGTCTGTTCTAAAGATTTTAATTCTTTTATCTCATTGGTTTTCAACTTTTAATTTAAATTCTTTGAACATTTCAAGTGCATCAGATTTTCTACTAATTAGATAAATAGAACCGAATATTGAATAATCATCAATGAATGAATAAAATACTCCAGACCCCTATGTGTTTTCTCCTTAAGTGGCCCACAAATATCAGAATGAATAAAATACAATAAATTATACGATCTACTTGCTTTACCAAAGGGTTTTCCTACTCATTTTACCAAATAAACATGGTTCATTTTTTTTTTAAATCTAAATTCGTTATTTTAGGAACTAAGCCATCATTAACCAGTCTAGAGATTGTATTTCTACTCATATGACCTAAACACATATGCTACAAAAAAGAAGTTTCATCATCACACACATTCAAGTAAGCAAAAGAAGATGAAATTTCATTTATTTTATCAAGTAAATACATATCCCCTCGAGCTTTCCCTATAGAATGATTTTCCTATTAATCCCAATTGAAACTTTCCTATCCTTGAAACAAATTTTATATCCCTTGGTATCAAGTCTCTTGACTGACAACAAGTTAGAACGTATGGAATAAGCATAAAGAGTATCAGAAAGGAGCAAGAAGTTCCCATTTGGGATGACTAATTTATAAGTACCAATACCCAATTTATCAAACTTAGAATCATTGCCTAACTTCAGAGGTTAAGGTGACACCTTAGTTGAATAGTTCCCTTCAAAGTTCTTTTTGTGGATGGGAAATTACAGTTAGAAAGAGAAATTGCCATTGAGGAGTTGCACAAGGTTGTTTTTGCACTCCTTGGAGACAAGGCCCTTGGCCTTGATGGTTTTCCCTTTTGTTTTCTCCACCATTTTTGGAATGTTATTAAGGGAGAGTTATTGGTTTTCCTGGAAAACTATATAGCAACTGGGAAAATTTTAACGGGATAAACTCCACTTTTTTAGCCTTGATCCCAAAAAAGGATACAATTTCAGGCCTCTCTGATATTAGACCGATCGGTCTTTTAACTAGTCTTTATAAAATTATTGCAAAAGTCTTGGCTGAAAGACTATAGGTTGTTCGACCTTCTCTTATTTCATGTACTCAGTCTGTGGTTATTCAAGATCGACAAATCACAAATAGTGTTTTGGTAGCACAGGAATGTATTTACTCTAGAGTTCTTAGCAAGAAGCTGGGTATTCTGTTAAAACTGGATATGGAGAAAGCATACGATCGGGTCGAATGGGGTATTTTACTTGAAATCATGAGAGTGGTGGGCTTTGGTGATATGTGGCGATCTTGGATCAAGGGATGTTTGTCCTCGGTGCACTTCTCCGTATTATTTAAAAGAAGCCCGATAGGGCTTTTTAGTGCTTCTAGAGGATTAAGACAAGGTGATCCTTTGTCCCCTTTCTTGTTTACAATTTATGCTGAGTGCTTTAGTCTTTTGCTAAGCAGAATGAAAAGTTTGAGGTATTTTTTAGGGTTTTCGATTCCTAATTCTGAAATAGTTATTTCTCACCTTCAGTATGCGGATGATACTTTGATATTTTGTGATGCGGAGGCTAATCAGGTTTCTAATATTGCTCGAATTCTAAATATTTGTAAAGTGACTTTGGGTCTTAAAGTTAACTTTCACAATCGTCACTGGTTCGGATTAACTGTTTGGAAGGGGTGGCTGGTGATTTGGCTACTTTTTTTGGATGTAAGGTTGGCTCCTTCCCTATTTTATATTTGGCGCTCCCTATTTCTGACTCGAGACTTATCATTGTTGTGTGGGATATTGTGCTTGAAAGAGTACAAGCTAGATTGACACTCTGGAAGTACAAGTATTTGTCTTTAGGCGATAGGGTTACCTTGTTGAGATCTTGCCTTGCTAACCTCCCGGTGTACCAAATGTCTCTAATTCACATGCCTGCTTCTGTTGCTAAAAGATTGGAAAAAATAATGTGCGATTTCCTGTGGGGGTCAACTGATGTGAATAGGAAGTTTCATTTATTAAAGTGGCATAGAGTGTGTTCTCCAAAGACGGAAGGTGGTTTGGGCAAAAGAAAAATAAAATTGGTGAATCAAGCATTGTTGTGTAGGTGGTGGTGGCGTAGCCTTATTTTTAAAGATCAGTTGTGGTATAGAGTTCTTGCTTTATAATATGGGGTTGAGAGAGAAAATATGTGGATTGGGGGTAGTAGAGGTTCTCAGACCTTGTATATGTGGAAGGCTCTGTATAATTGTAGACCAATTGTGTCTAGTTATTTCAAATGGAGTGTGGGGGATGGAAGGAATCTCTCATTGTGGCATCACAAATCGCTGGGCAAGTACCCCTTAAAAGTGGCCTACCCCGACTTATTTAGGATTGGTACTTAACCAGATGTGACTATTTGGGAGGTCATTGACCGTAGGGGAGAATTAACTTCTTGGAATATTGCATATAATCGGGTGAGTGAGCTGATTTTTTCACAGTGGTGTGCACTTATGGAATTGTTGAATGGGGTTTCTATCTCTTATAATGCTAAGGATGAGGTGATTTGGGAGATTGAACAGGATGGTACTTTCACAGTAAAGTCCTGCTACAAACTTCTCTTTCATGACCGATGGAGAGCCTCTTGACCGTCACTTGCTAAAGTCTGGAAGTGACCAGTTCCTCATAAAGTTCAGGTCTTTATTTGATTGGCAGCTCTGAATAAGGTTCTCACTACTGACAATCTTATCAAAAGGGGGAAAATTTTACCTAATGTTTGCCTCCTCTGTAAAGCGGATGAGGAAACCGATACTCATCTATTTATTCATTGCTCATTCACAGTGATAATTTGATTTTGGCTCTTTAACTTAGTCAGGGTTTCTATGGTACTCCCTTCGTTCGTGACTGGCGCTGTTTCTCAACTTTCCATTCCTAATCTGTCTAAGATGGGGAAAATTATTTAGCAAATCGCGAAGGGAATCATCTTCTGGGAAGTTTGGAAAGAGAGAAATAGGCAGACTTTTAATTTCCTTTTTTTGTTTTATTAAACAATATCAAACTCTCTATTTGGAATTCAATTTTTGTATACAAGAAAGGAAAGAATATCGGCAAGGTAGATGTAATGGCTAATCTTGATAGCCTTTTCCTATTGGGGAGACCAGGTACAAGGTTAAGATGCCTTTGGATGGCGCCTCCTGGTGATTGCCTAAAGTTAAATTCGATGGAAGTTCATTGGGGAATCCAGGTGTTGCAGGTATTGGTGGGGTGGTGCATGACTCTGTTGCCAATATTATTTTTTCCTTCGCTGGCCCGATTCGAGTTAGAACAGCCAACTATGCTGAGCTTACTGCCTTGCTGTGTGGGGTTAAAGTGTTAGTTGATAAATTTCCCGGTTGTTCTTGTATCTGTGAAAGGGACTCCTTCAGTGTTGTTAAATGGTGTAAAAAGGAACAACGCTTACCCTGGGAACTTCATGGCCTTTGGCTGCAAGTTATGGATTTAGTTGAAACAAGCTCTATTTCATTTGTTCATGTTTTTAGGGAAGCTAATGCCCTGGTAGATTCTTTGGCGAAAAGTGGGGCGCTTTTATCTTCTCTTGTTATTTCGAATGATATAATATCTCTCCCTACTTAGCAATAAAATCTTTGAATCTTTGTCAACAAAAGGTTGGATATAGAAGCTACCCCTTCCATATGCTCTAAAGATTTTGAGCTCCCAGGGAGCATTTCCTCCCCTTACGCCTTTTTAGTAGCACACAAGTAAGAATTATTGTCATGACTTAATATCTTTGGATTTGACATATTTAAAATAGTATGGACTTGGTTTCTATGCGACCAAGCCCACATATGTTGAAATGTGGGCCTCTTAATAAATCTATTTTTTAGATGGATTTTAAGACTTAATTGTTAAGGTCCATGTAATCTCTAACATGGAGATCATGAATATGAAAAAATAAATAAATTTAAAAAACTAAAAATAGTAATTCTAGTAAGAAAAGATTTGGATTGTTAGTTTCCATTGTTTTAGATGGAACACCTACTTGGATCCATCTTTAAGATGGAAGCTTTACACTTTGTAGACCATATATGTACAAATACAGTCCAGCCCGTATGAAACCATTTTCCTAGTAATAAACCACATGATGAAGTAGATTTTAAAGGTACCTCACCTTATACTATACAAGTAAGGCGCACCTATAATTTTACCAAAAGATGTAGTTTTGGTGTTCGAAACCTTATGTGGCTTTAAATTCTATGTTCAAGCCTAATTATGAAATTTCAAATTTCAAAGATGGTGCATATTGAACATATTTATGGATACTACAAATCTTAAAAATAGCAACCTAAATAACTTCCTACACGATGTAATTCTTTTATATTTTTTTTAAAAGAAGGTCAAGATGATCAATTGGAAAGTTTTGCAAGTTCAGAGCACTATTTTCTACCAGATTTTATGGTGCACCTTGCTTCTATGATATAAGATTGCTAACATATATAAACTTTTCTAATTTTTTTCTATTTTTTTGAGAAAAAGTAACAGTTTTCATTTATCACTAAAACCAAATACAGTACTGCACAACTTCAAAAAACTGGCAAATATTACATAAAAAAAATACACCTAAAGTAAATCAATCAATAATTAAAGCATTAGCAGAAACTCCTGCCTTCACAAGATTGTCAGCCTCCATATTGCTCTGTCTAAACTTAACAGAAAAATGCAACTCCTTTCATACATCAATCAATTCACAAATCAGACTATGTAATTTCCATGGAAATTGTGTCTCCTCCTTTAATCCATTTTACAATATTCATGGAGTCCCTTTCAATTACAGTAGGCATACCAAAATCTCTAGCTAATTTCACACCTTGCAATGCTGCCTTACATTCTGCTTCATTTGTTTTTCCATAAAATTTCTTTAAAATATCTCCATTGTTATCTCTAATAATCCCACCAACCCCTGCAGGGATAGGATTTCCCTAGAATTGCCATCAAAATTAACTTTGATCCAACCTTCATCTGGACATTTCCATATGCCCACTCTTATACCTTTTGGTATACGATCGCTAAGCAGTATATCCAAATTAATCATTATGTTAAACCAAGATACACCCCACCGTAGTTTGTCAACTCCAAGCCAATAAGCTACTATACCTTTAATCCTTTCCACAACCTGCACCTGTCTTTATCCTATCTTCAAAACACCTTTGATTTCTCTCCTTCCATAATTCCCAACATACAGCAGCCCATACCACTTTCCAAATAATTCTATCTCTTTTGCTCAATCCATTCATTAACCAATCCCCCAATACATTATCAAACTGAACAGGGCCCATTCCATTCAAATCCAAACCCATAAGAATTTTAGTCCAAATCTGCTTAGCAAATTCACATTCCCATAATAAATTTTCAATAAATTCGTTATTCTATTTGTACATGATTCAAACATTCACAATTATCTTACCTTTCTATCGCAACATATCAACGGTTAGAACTCTTCTCAATTCAACAACCACAAAATGGCCCTTACTTTCAATGGAACAACCCACTTCCAGATCTTCCCTGCTGCCTTATCCGTCCATCTAATATGGTCATTAAATAACAACTTATGAGACAAACTCACAGAAAATTTACCATTTTTACTAGGTTCCCAAATAAATTTATCCTCCAACTTAGGATGATAATAAATCTGTTTAAGAAGATCCAGACATTGCATATATTCGTTCACAACCTCATTACTAACACTTCTATAAGAACAAACTATATCCAAAACCATTACCTTTGACCATCTGACAAACAGATTTACTTTTCGAAGTAACTTTAGCAAAACGAAGAGGAAATTGAATAATTAGAGCGGAATCACCAATCCATTTTTGCTACCAAAATTTAACAAAGTCACCTTTTCCTATTATATTTCTCATATTACCCAAAAAGAAGATACTATGGGCTCGTATACCTTTCCAAATGGATGATATACCTTTCTTCCTTAAACTTTTTGCCACAAATACTATGTTCAGTATTTTCCTATATTTCTCCCTTAAAATCCTATATTATAACTGATCCTTTTCTGTTGCACATCTCCACCACCATTTAGTTAACAAAACAGTATTTATAATCTGTATCTTTGTAATACCCAAACCCCCTTAATCCATTACAGTGCACACTTTATCCCATTTAACAAGATCCTATTTCTTCTTACCATCCTGCTCACCCCACAAGAACCTTCTCATCAAATCCTCTATCATTTTTGCCACATCTCTCAGTAATTTAAGCAAAGGCATAAAGTATATTGGTAAATTTGCTACAACAACCTTATCAGTATAATTCTGCCCCCCAAAGACAAAAGTCGAACTTTCCAAGAATCTAACTTATATTGGATTCTTTGAATTACTAGATCCCACAAAGTCACCCTACTGTAGCGCTATCAGATAGCGGTAAACCCAAATATCTAACTGAAAATCTACCCACTAAACAATTTATACAATTAGCAATTTATCTGACTTTGCTATCCTCACAAGCAACACCAATAATATGTATTCTATTCAAATTTATCTTGTACCCTGTTAACAGTTCGAAAAGCCTCTGAAATTTCTTCACTACCATGATTTCAGCCTTATTAGGTTCTTAACCTGAAAACCACTTAACGAAGCTTTTTCAACCAGTGAAGATAACATCACACTGCAAACTTCTCCGGCAATTGTAAACAAAAATGGAGATAATGGATCACCTTGACGAATCCCTCTTGCGAGATTAAAAAAGCCTTTTGATTTCCCAATAATTGGAATGGAAAAATGAGTTGAGCTCTAACAACCTCCCACCCATTATAACCATCTATCTCCAATTCCCATAGCTTTCAGGGTTTGCAATAAAATCCTCTATTCTACTTTATCATATGCCTTTACAAGATCAATTTTGCATATTATACCTTCTTTCTTATCAACAATTCGAGAACTAATAACTTCTTGAGCACATAAAATACTATCCATGATTCGCTTATTTTGAATAAAGGCTGATTGAGAAAATTAATCACAAAAGGAAAAATACATTTAAGTCTCTTAGCTAAACATTTAGCAAGGATCTTGTAAAGGCTGGATATTAGACTAATATGCCTAATGTCCTCCAAACATTCAATACTACTCTTCATAGGTATAAGAGCAACAAAAGTAGATTTAATCCTAATGTTCACCACACCTATGTCATGAAATTCAGTAATCATCTTACTCACATCCGTTTTGACAGTTTCCCAGTATTGCTGAAAGAAACCTAATGGAAAACCCTTAGACCTAGGAGCCCGATCACTTGCAAGACTGAAAACTTCTTTAATTTCATTTTCAGTGAAGATTCTTTCAAGCCATACACAACTCTCATCAGATAACTTATGGAAACGTATTCGACTAAAATTTAATTTAGGAACCTCAATAGATGTAAAAGCATCTTGAAAATGCTTTACAATGGCATTTTCCAATCCTATCTCATCCCCCTCCATCACCCCTTTAAGCATAAACCCTTGAAAACTATTTGATCTATTCCTTCAAGTCTCTCTTTTTAAGCCATTTGATTCTTGCCGTTTGTTTTCAATATGTTTCATCAGCCCAAAGCCAACCATGTAGTTCAGTCATCAAAGTGCTTCGAGTCACCATCTTCTCTTACAATAACACCCGAATTGAGCTCCTTTTCATCGAAACATTGAATTTTCTCCAATGTTTCCTCTACTTTCCTCTTATAATCCACCTTATGCTCTTTTCTCCAATCTACTAAATTCTTCTTCACTCCTTGCATCTTTTTGGCAGCTACATAACTTGACCACCATTCCAAGCATCTCTAACCATCTCAGCCATAGCCTGCTCTCGAGTCCAAGCCATTTCAAATTTAAAATAACCTCTAGCCCTTGTCAAAATCACACTTTCCCAAATTAATGAATGTGGCCAGATGACATTTTGGGTAGAGCTCTAACAGTGCTCAAAGGGAATGACTCTGCCCATTCCATATTAACCAAAAGCCTGTCAAGCCTAGTCATAATTGGGTTAACCACTCAATTTTTTGTCCAAGTAAACACATAATTGGGTTCTCCTTAAAAATCGTACTTTTTTTTTTCCATTTTTTCTCTCTTTCTTCTTCTTCTTCTTTTTTTTTCTTTTCTTCTTCTTCTTCTTCTTCTTCTTCTTTTTTTTTTTTTGCATTTTTAATAGAATACCTTTTCTGTTTAGAGTGAGAGAAAGAGAGAGGGGCATGCAGTCTAAGGCGTGAAGTAGGATTCGAACCCAAGACCTTTCCGTCCATTGTACTTGTATTCTAGGATGGACAATTTATGTAATTGGAAGATTTTAAGGGTGTGGTTTGCACAGAGTTGCAACCTCAAACCGTCAAATTAAGGTGCCCGCCAAAATTTTGTAATGAAATGCAATTTTGATGTTGCAAAGTCCAAGGATGGTGTGAGAATTTATTTTTATCTTTAATTATAAAATTTCAAACTTCCAAATCAATGGTTTAAAAAACGGATCGGTGACCCGGATCGAGCTCCCAAAAAACCGATCCGGATCGGCGAATCGGCGATCCGGATCGGGAATCGAGTGAATCGGTCAGAATAAAGCTTAAAATAATTCCAAAAAAATTATTAAAATTCATTATAAATACTGTTTTTTAGGAATTCAATAAGAAATGAGGGTACTCCATTAAGACTTTTCATGTTTTTGAATGAATATGCGAATATTGATATGTTCTTTCCTTGCATGAACCGCCATTCAGGATTTAATTTACATCACACAAAAGGATAAACATAGAATTATCATGGAATAAGTATATCAATATACATGGACTACAATAAAGCATAAGATTAGTAACATATGATCTAAAAATAAAAAGATAGACGACGTTATTGTTCCTCTTGGTCACGCTGGTGCCATTGATTGAATTCGTTTAACAATTCATTGATTCGATCTAAAAACGAATCATCGATATTAGCAGGCATCTGACTATTCCCAAATCCCTGAGTGTTAGTGTTTTGTTGTGTTCCCAATCTAAAATCCCCGAAGATTGTCCATCCTTCATGCTCATCTGCACTGTCGTGC
>NW_006497083.1:3526450-3541347 GCF_000471905.2 Amborella trichopoda
GAGGTCATTTTATTCTTTCTACAGATATATCATCTGACATTTGGGCCGCAGTTCTACTAAAGAAAGATAACAAAGAAGAAAGAATATGTGCATACACTAGTGGCCAGTTCAAAAAGCATGGTAAATTATTGGCCCCCTAAAAAAGAAATTTTGGTTGCAGACAAAGGAGTCGAAAAGTTTCATACCAGTCTAATTGGAGAAACATTTACTCTCAGAACCGACTCTTCAAATTTAGTGAGCATTATGAAAAAGAAAATCACCAACAGCCCAAAAGTACAGAGATGTGCATGGATGCAGTTTATCTTAGTTTTTATGTTGAAAATGTTCTGAGAAAAGAACATCATCTTTCAGATGCCCTCACCAGAGAGATGAAAATAATAAGAGTGGTCGAGAAATATGCAGTCATGAAAAATGAGTGGCTAACGTGGTCTTTAGAAACCCCTGATGAAAGACAAAAATGTTGCCAAAAGGTTATGAATTATTTTTCTCCTGAACTAGAAAATACTGATTTGACTACATGAAATTATCCTAATATTGATTTCTTTCTCACATCTACAGGAAGAATCAGTATAGTAATAAAAATAATTTCAAATAGACATCCATAGAACCCGAATTAATTACCTAGATTATTGAAAATGAAGTATTGGATGACATGCTAATTTTCAGAAGATAGTTATATCCTAATCATATTGCTAGAGATGTTATGACCAAATTAATAGGATGTACAAATTGGAAAAAAATTTATACAAATATTTTCAAAGAATTAATTTTACCGAGCAAGGTTTTATTCAAAGGTATAAAGACGAAATTCTTTGTAATCATCGAACATCCAGCATAAAGCCCCCAACATCAGTTCAGCTACCAAATATTTTCTACAAAAATTTTAAAACTTACGAGAGTTGCATTTTTGTATGGCTCATTACAAAGAATTCTACAACATTATTGAAGATGATTCACCAAATGAGTCTTCAGAAACATCTCAAAATATCTCGCAAAGAAACAAGACATGGTTTCCTTGAAGTAGTTTTATTTTATGAAAAGTGAGTTGCGTTTTATAGGTGGTTTTACGATTTAACTTTTTAATGTGTGGAAGATAGAGTAATGAGTGCTTGTAATTATGTTTTGTACTTTTTGGTTTTATCTTTACTTTTAAGTGTATATATAAAAAAGTGTCATGTGGATATACCTGATGTACCAGGGTACTATTTGATTTTACTGTTTTGGGTGGTATTACTTTCTGTCTTTGGTTTTAGCCATTATTTTGTAAGCCACATGGTGGTAATCTGGGGCAAGATTTCACAATAAATATGTAACCACCTGTATGAAATAAAACAAAAGTGAAGTTGAGTTTGCAGTTTACAAATTAATTTGGTAACCAAGCCCGGTAAAGTCATCGCACTCTAATAATATTTGGTAGACCCGTCTTACCCTATGCTCTGATGAACTTTAGGACATCGAATCTCTGTTTTACGTTGAGCGTAATTTGGTTAGGAACACCGAGAGGTGTTGTTAACTATTTCTGAGGTCATCTGACTGAGAGGGCTAGTAAGATATCTCGGCAAACTATTGACAGTTAAGCACAATACACACCCCCTTCGTCTAACTTATTACCTATTTGTTTTCTATATCCCTGTTGTATGTTATTTCAAGTAACTTTTATATCAAAAAATCCCAAAAAAATAGTCTCTCTGTTCCCCTTTGTTCCCTCTAATTTCATGTTTCTTACCTTTTAGAACCTTTTTTTTTTTTTTTTGTTGTTTCTCTCTTATTGTTTACTACTCTCCATCTCTTATAAAAAAAAAGGGGAAAGCTTTCTATGTTCTCCCTACAACATAGAAGTTCTATGTTCCCCTTATCCAACTGTCCATTTTTTAATAGAGGGCTAAGATTGCCATAATCACAATGTCACGTCTCTACACTATTTTATTTTTAATTTTTTTCTATAAGTTGTTTTGACACCAAATTTGGACGTCCATTCCTATATTAAACTCGCACTAACGAAAAATATAAAAAAAATATTTTCAATCAAATAAAATGACCAAAATACCGTTGAAAGATTTAAGGGGTATTTTGATCATTATATTTTATCCAAAAATTATTGTTAATATTTTTTATAAGTGCGCCCCAATGAGAAGATGGTACGTACCAAATTTCATATTCAAAAAAATTGTATTAAAAAAACTAAAAATAAAATACTTTTAGACATCAGATCTAAGATCAAACAGTGAGTGTCTCTCTTGATAAAAAGAAGACAGCTGGATGGTAAAGAAACATAAAACTTCTTTGTTGCAGGGGAAACATCGAAAGCTTTCCCAAAAACAAATATCCATATCTCTCTCTTCTTTATTCTTTTCTACTTTCAATTACTCTTCACATTGAGTTTCTCTTATTCCTCGTTGTCTTCTTACTCTTATCTATTTTTTTACTCCTCATTAAAGCCCTCATACTTCTTCTCTCTTTACTTATCCTTCTTAAAGGCCATATTTTGTGGTCCTATTTAGTCTCTCTTTAGTCCTTCACATTTGTGTCTTTCCTTAAACCTTCTATACACTCTCTCTGTAAATAAAATCGTATCACTGAGTCCTCTATATCATCAGCTTTTTGAGCCTCTCGTATTGAGATTCTCTCTCTCCATTCAACTCAGTTACTTAGACTTAAGACTTTCTCTCTCAAACTCCCTCTCTCTCTTTCCCCTACTCACTAAGAACTCTCTCTCACAACATCTTTCCCCCTCTTTCTACTCTATTCACCTTTCTCTGACTTTCTAGTATCAGAGCTTTTTTTTTTTTTTAGGAAAATACATCTAAATTTCCAATGATTTGACAATTTATCATTTTTCAACTAGTCCGACACATGTTCATGTGTATTTTGTTGGATATTTTGAAAGATATAAGTAAAATTCTAAATAATTAATCTACAACGTGTGTCTTGGTAAGTTTTATTATTTTTATCTGGAATTGTGCATAAAGGTAATAAAAAATCAGTAAATTAGCATTTTAAAAAATAAAATTTTGAGGGACCTCGACCATGCGTTTTTTATTGCTTGCACGACCAGTAGGTATTTTTTCATATTAATATTCATTTGTATGTTATTTGTTCATGGATGGGGTTTCTATGAGTTAGCTGACACATATGTACATGTACAGTCCCTCTCTAAAATTTACCTTAAAGATGGATTTTTTAGATTTTTTATCTAAAATTTTAAAAGATCATCATGTAAGTCAAGCTGATGATAAATATGAAAAAAAAAAAAAAAAAGAACTTTAAAATGTGCCTTGTTGGAGGATTTTTTGGCACCGTCATATTTGATTTGACCCCATGCGCTTTACACAACGTCCATCTTAAAGATGGATGTTGACGAGTCAGCTGGCACAAGCACTTTTCTTTTGTTTATTTCTTTATTGATCAAGTACAAGAATTCATTAAGGTAATGAATGAGTACATCAAAAGAGAAAAAGGAAGAGAAAGAAAGACAAAAGCAAGCACCGGAACAAAGTAAAGGGGAGTGTTTGCGCTCCGAACTGTGCTGACCTATGAGATGATATCTACTCAAATCATAGTAAAACTTCGTTAATTTTTTGGAGAAAGTGGAGTCACTTGAATTATAAGCACAAAAAAATCCCAGATCTATATAGATTCGGTCTTTTTTCGAGTCCACTGGCAATGCCAACTCCAAATATGTATTTTGACCTAAAAAACGATTCTAAATTTAATTAAATCTAATAATAATTTAATTTTCAGAAAAGTAAAAACAAAGAAGAGAATTAAATAAAAAAACACAAACTAAATTTAACAAAGAAAGAAATACATACCTCTAGAGATCCGAAACCCTTTGGGGCTTGAATCAGGCTGCTGTTCCGATTTGTGCCACCATCTCTTTGTTTAGATGTCTTTGCTTGTTGGAATTCATAGATCTAAGGCTCTTTGACTTAGATATAGGATTCTTAAGGCAAGAAGAAATTTAAGAATTTTGGTGAGGGATTGCCTAGGCTTTTTTTGGCAATAGAGAAGAATTTTGTTAGTTTTCTTAGCAGAATAACTCAGTTTTTTTCTAAGATTTGAGCAGCTCTCATCTCAGAGATTGGCACTGACAGGAGCGTAAACAGTTTGGTGCCGACTGTGGGGCCATTGAGCTTTAGATCTATATTTTAGACTTAAAAAGGGCTTCTTCTTTCTTTTGTTTTTTTTCTCATAGTTATTTTTCCAGTGAAATAAATAAATAAATAGAAAAAAGAAAAATAATATAAATTTGAAAATATTTTAATTTTTCTTTCAAGATCTTACCTTTTTTCTCTCCATAAAAAAATTACGATCTTTTTTCTCTAAATCTTTATATATTTTAGATTAATATTTATCATCTTTTTTATCAATCTTTATTATCTTTTTTAGATCATCTTCTTTTAGATCCATCTTGATCATCTTATCTTTAGATATTCTTTTTTATCTATCTTTCAGTTCACCTTTATATCATTTTTTTTTTATATCATCTTGATCATCTTTGTATTTTTTAGATCATCTTTTTTTAGACCATCTTTATTCGTTTTAGATCATCTTTTTTTGGATCATCTTGATCATCTTTGTTTTTTATCTTCTTTTATATCACTTTTATATTTTTTTTAGATCTTCTTTTATTAATGTTCATCATCTTTAGATCATCTTTATCTTTTTTAGAGCATTTTTTTATCATCTTTTAGATCATTTTTATCTTCTTTAGAGGCATCTTTATCGTCTTTAGAAGCATCTTTATTTTCTTTAATTACACCTTTTATCTTCTTTATATCATACTTTTCTTCTTTAAGTGCGTATTTATCTTTTTAGAATGCATCTTTTAGAAAAAAATCTTTATCTATTTCCTTATAGAAAAAAAAATCTTTATCTCTTTTAATAAAATAATTTTTTTAAAAATGGAAAAAAGAATAAAATAGATCTAGCATTTCTCTGCTTTATCTGTTTAAGTTAGGAATAGATCTCATCTTTTTTTATCTTATCTTTTGCTTTTAAGCCTTATCTACACAGTTTAGGATTTTCTTGACTTTATCTTCTTTTTTAGAAATCTTTTTCCTTTAGAAGCATCTTTATCTCATTTTTAAAAAGGCATCTTTCTTAGATTAAAAAAAAGGCGAGGGGTAAAATTCAAAAAAAAAAAAGCAGGGAATTTTGTGCATAGCCTTGTAGTTATGTTTCATGGAAACTCAGTTATTAAGTCTACTACATAGTCTAAACTCCTTTGGATGACTAGACCTACTGACCCTTATGGCTAAGTTCCCTGGGTCTACCCTATATCAAGTCAGTTGATATCACGTTTCAGTGGGTACATAATCCCATATTAATTGAGTCTAGCTAATCCATTTGTAGTCCAGCCAAGTCGTATAGTCCAACAAGTCTGAATGGCTCGAGCTACTCAAAACAACCAGGGCATTCGACCTGATACTAAAGAACTAGGGTTAAACCCACCTTCATCTTCCAAGTCTAGGTCTAGGGAAGATGTTGCCCAATCAGGGATGCACCTCCTACAAATGTCGAAGTCAAAGGGTGACGTTGCTCAACTAGGGTCACAACACCCATCAATGTCAAAACTTAGAGTTGATGTTACCCAATTAGGAGCACACTATCCACCTCCTCAAAATACCCATTTTAGAGGCCACCAACTCAATAAGGTCCATAGCAACCCAGATGATGCACTCATCAGACAGACTAACATGTTACACTTAGAGTATTGTCGAAAATTAAGTCAGGGCCCAAGCAATGCTAACCATTGAGGAAAATTAGAGAGTCAAACATCTTCATCTAAACCCAAGAGTTCATCAAGTCATGCTTCTATTCCTCAAGGTTCACACTTATATAATTTTAGGGACTACGAGACCCTTTCAATTGAGTTTCTTAAGAACTTACACAAGGTCAAGGCCTTCTTGAGGCCTGCTGGCACAGGTGAGTCACACGTCCCACCTAGGGTATCCAATCGCCGATCAGGTTAGAGTCAAGGAATCTCTCTTGCCCCTGAACAGAAATGTCATGTGAGTTTTACCCTATCAACGAGCCAACACTGCCTTTTATAGAACCAGCTCGACTACGAGACCATCCATCCCATAGCCAGTCCAGACCTGACCCTCCTCGGGTCATGTATAGTCACTCACAGGTGCAACCTCTTCGGGCCACCTCAGTCTGACACCATTATTTACATGTGGCCTATGCTTAGGTGCCTCGATCTCGCCCTCATGATCTAAATGATTTGACGGCACGTATCTCGGGTTTCTAGTGAAACCTGGACTTGATATCGCTCTCTCAAGAAACTTGCTCAAGAGCAAGGGCAGATATACCAACCGATGATAGAGGAATTTAATGTGGGTTTGGGACTTACTCGGGCTAGCTCGTGTGGGCGCCCCCTTAGATTACAAAGAAAGCCCCCCATCTGCTTTAGCTGGTTCAGAATCGCCTCCCTTGACCTGCGATCACCTTGTTTTCTGCATAACACTACTATGGTTAACTTGCAAGACAAGTGGGCCGAAAGGCCCACCCTTGTCCTAAGGCAAGGCACATCCGCATGGCAAAGAATGTGAGAGGTTAAAGTGATGAAGTTGAAAGTCCAAATAAAAACATAAAAGAGAAGAGAACTTAATGAAGAGGCGAGACTAACGTGACAGCTGGAAAGTTATCGACTCAGAGTGGTAGCAAGACGGGCAAGGTACTCAAGACCAGCGCGACGGCAATACTACACGAAACTGAGGCCGATATGGCAGTGCTAGGCCAAGTCTACCCTCAGTCAAGTGAGAAGAGAAAAAAAGAAGAGAAGAAAAGGGAATGAAGAGAGAGAAAGCGAGACGGTGAAGGGGGGAAGAATCCAGACAGCAGTGAACCTTGCCGTTAGCATCATGAGGAGACACCGTGTCCCTTACAGGCGGCGATGGTGCCTGATGAGGCTCACGACGATAGCTCCCCATGAGGCACACGACGCTGGACGTGGAACAGAAGAGAAACGCGGACGACAAGAAGCATCACCGTTGGCACCGCAAGAATGCCACACGTCTCTTGTGGACAGTGATAGCTTTTGGTGAGGCACACGGCTATAACTTCTGATGGGTCATGCAGCGATTACCTCTCGTGGTGCACACAACGAAAGTCATGGGGTACAAGGGAAGCTTGCACACGGCGATAGACGTGGAGAGGCGTGGAAGGAGCTTGTGCGTGGCGATGGGCACCGAACGAACGGATGAAGCTTGCGCATGACGATAGGAGCCAAGCGCAAAAGAGAGGCTCATGGACAACGATGACTCTTGTCGTGACCCTTCACGAACGGCGATGGACATCGTCGCTTATCATAGTTACGCGGCAGGGTGAAGCCCCCTCGGATGGCAATAAGCTTCACTATCCACGTTCATCGCTATGCGCGACTTGTGGAATTATAGGAAGAGAAAAAGAAAAGAGAGAGGCATGCACGGCGCTGCCACTACCATGCATGGCCTCTGAGGGATGCTCAGATGAAGAAGAAGAAGAAAGAAAAGATGAGAGAGAAAATTTACCTTGAACCTAGAGGTATCGGTCCCAAAGTTTCTCTCTTCTTACTATCTCTCTCCTAACGTGACCTAACAATGAGAAGAAAGAAAAGCTTTATTTAGTAAAAACTCTCATTTGTGAAGGGGTCAAGCCTTTTTTCGTACAATGATGATACGTGGTATATATAGAAGTGTGTTGCTAGAAATTAAGATTTAATTGAATTAAAAGAAATTAGAAAATAAGAAACAAAATAACAGATTTGCCCTTTCCTAACAATTTGTGAAATTTCAAAACAGTTCATGTGCTGCCTTAGAACATGCATGATTTTTCATAGATGATCCCAGGTTGTTCTGATACCCGTTTAATTGAAAGATGGTTGTTTTCTTGTTGGGCTCGACATGGCAATCAATTTGATAACATGGATCGTATTTTTAGAGCACGATCATGTGACTTAAAATTTGAGTGAATCTTGAAACTTTTGATTGATTGTGTGCTCGTTCCTTAATATTTTTCTGTGATTTCTTCGCTGGATCACACTGAGCGTGCCGTCACGATCGCGAGGCAACAAACATAGCTTGATTCCATGCCTAAATGAAGATTTTACAACTTTGGAATTTTGGTCGAAATTTGGAATTTCGAGGACGGAATGTACAGTTTCTTTGTCGGCTTTGTGTGCAAAATCCGACCGCTCATTATGCACAAAGTTTGGACCAGTGGTACCCATGGACCTTACGCACGCAATGGAACTGGTCTCGTGTCGATCGGGCTCGTGAGCGACATTATTTGGCTGCTTGAGTGAGGCACGTCGCTGCTGATTTTCCTGCACTTTCTTCAGGGATCAGCAACTTCTCTCTAGCTTTTCTTTGCGCTCGGGTGTCGTCGCAGGGTGTGCCACATATCGAAACGCTTGTCTTGATGAGAAAAATACGCTCACAATATTTGGGTTTGATCCAACTTGAGACAGGTGAGATATGAGTGACTAAAGTCACTAGTCATGACTGCCCCTGTAATGGAGTTGAGTTGCATGGTGGCCATACGGAAATAGAGTGCGGCTCCTACTGTTTCACTCTTTTACCTATAATGTTTTTCTGGAATGTCCGTTCAATTTGAAATTTGACCTTTGGGAATTTTCAACTGTGCCAGATCGAATGGTGTTGATCGCATAGCAAATTGAGACACCAAAAATATAGCTCTAGTTATAGGGTCCGTTTTAGGGTGCTAGAGGTTGATTATGCCGAAACTGATCCTCAGTCTGTACTGCCTTAGACATGTCATAATATGACAAAACTTTACAGTAGACTTTTGAGAGTCCTTATGAAGATCTTGGCCAGTTCTGGAGCTATTTTGAGACTTCAAAATTTCCACTATTTGTTAGGCTCTATTGACCGGGGACCCATGATGATGAAAAATATCTTCCAACAGTATTCCCCTCCAAATGTTGTGCTTCAAGAGAAGTGAGAAGTACAATTATTTGGAAAATTTCCCTTGGCTAGCTATAAGACTACAGAACGTTGAGGAGATCCACACCATGCTATAACCAGGATGCTCAAACGTTTGGACGCAATGGGCAAGTCCATCCATGGAGGCTTTAGTGGGAGAAGAGACTTTTGAGGGAATCGAAGTCCTTACCCTCAAGAGACTATTTGCGATGCTTACAGCTTGAGGATTTTAGGTAGACCTCATTGGTCAGAATCAGGCCTATCTGGAGGCCAAATGCTATGAACCTTTGGTCGGCATTGTTTGCTGCTACACCGAGTTAGCTTTTGATTGTCAAGGTATCTCTATAGATCCCGTCCGGTGGGTCCAATTGAAAATCTGGGCTTGTCGGCTAAGGAAGGTTTTAGGCGAGGCGATCTCATGGTGAGACATTACCTTGAAGTCTATAGTAGATTAGGCCCTGACTTTATTAGTTTCTTGCCTTCATGGAGATCTTTAGCATTTTGGAGGGATCTTTTTTTAATCATTCTCACCCTCAAGGACTCCTGTTGTTTTTGGTGGTAAAGTGTGGGAGATCTTAATGCAGCTCTCACTCCTGGGTGAGCCATTTTGTGTTGTGATTGGATGCTAGCAATTGAGGATTTTAGGTAGACCTCGTTAGCCAGGATAATGACTGTTTGGCAATTGTGTGTCGGCTGAGGCTGTGGTGCTGTGTCAACCTGCTTTGTTAGTCCACATGCCCTTTTACTGATTTTCACTTGAACAGGAGAAGTGGCGCCGTGAAGACAGTTTTCACCAACTTCCTTTGTTTTTCGTGCTTTTTTACCCATGACCTTGCAGCCATGTCCACCCTTTTCATCTGTTTTTGCTCATGATGCCCTTTGAGGTTTTCACCCTACCTGGGTTTTTGTTTTAACGGAACTCTTTTACTCATGGTTTCGTGACCATGCCCGTCCGTCATTTTTACTTATGGCGTTCCCCTATCCCGGTGTACACCATGTTGTTTTTTTATGAAGTCGTGCTTAGGGTCATGCCTTCGAGACCTGTGCGAAGCCTTTTAATGTCATGCAAGTAGGATGCACACTTTAGTTTAGGGTCATACAGTTGGACCGTAGTGGTGATGCATGACAGTCTATAGAGGCCATGGAGTGAGTATGGTGATGGTTTTGACTCATTTCGAGGAGATAGCATGGGGCTACCCTATGAAGGAAGAATGGTGGGTGAAGAGTGATGACCCACTAGCTGACGGCGAGTATGGGTGGCGAGATGGCTCGCCGTTTTCTGAGCGTGGGTAAGACTCACTGGGAAATGATGGACGGTGTGCGCACGCGAATGGGTCGGTTAGGGAAAGCGTGCGTGATGATTCACATAAAGGGGGTGTGCGCGTATGTGGAGTCACTGGAGAGGTAATAAAGGTGGTGCGTGCACACGAATGGGTCCCTTGGGGAAAACGTGCGTGAAAATTCACGTAAAAGGGGTGTGCACGTATGCTGAGACGTCTTTAAGGTCATGCCTCCTAGACTTGTGCAAAGCAGTTTAACGTCATGCGGCCAAGATGTGCACTATGGTTTAAGGTCATATAGCTTGGACCGTGGATATGCAGTTTAAAGTCATGCGACTAGGATCAGGCAGTTTAAGGTCATGCAGTTAGACCTCCGCTATAGTTTAAGGTCATATAGTTTGGACCATGGTTATGGTTATGCAGTTTAAAGTCATGCAACCATGCTGTTTAAGGTCATGCAACTAGACCTCCACTGTAGTTAAGGTTATATAGTTTGGACCATGATGCTGAGCCTTTTAATGTCACACAGCTAGGACGTAAACCATGGTTTATGGTCATATAGTTCGGACAGTGGCTATGCAATTTAAATTCATGGAGCTAGGACTAGGCAGTTTAAGGTCGTGCAACTAGACCGCCGCTACAGTTTAAAGTCGTATAGTTTGGACTATGGGTGTGCAGTTTAGGGTCATGCAGCAGGGACCCTTGTGTGGATCGCCATGTGGGTGAAGATGCATAGGGAATAGGTATGTGGATAGCAATCTAACTCCCTGAGGATAAAGGCAATTGAGGCTATACACAAGTAGAGAGATTTAAATGAAGATGGTGGCCCTAAAAGGAGTGGCAAGCGAAGCAGACTTCACGGGGGATTAAGAGGGTAAGTGTGATCCCTAGGGACGATGAGTAATGGTGTGCATGTAACTCTGCTGAGAATGACAGGACAGAGTACAGATGCAACCCCACTGAGGGTAGTGGGTCGCAATAGGGAGTGACTCCTATTGGGGTATTGGTGTGAAACAAACCCACAGGGGATTAAAGGGATAAGCATGACTCCCTTTTTCTTTTGTATACACCTAGCTCCACTGTAGATGTTGATGGAACACACTTGGCAAAGTGGTGCGTTCATTTCAAAGTTTAAAGTCATGTGTGTGAACTATTTGTCGCACTGTTTATCGTTTTACTACATGGACGTGCATTACAGTTTTAAAGTCTTGTAGCTCAGACCATGGTTATACAGTTTAAAGTCATGCAGATAGGACCATGCAGTTTAAGGTCGTGCAACTAGACCTTCACTAAAGTTTAAGGTCATGTAGTTTGGACCAAGCGGTTTAAGGTCGTGCAACAAGACCGTGGCTGTGCAGTTTAGGGTCATGCGACCATAACCAAGGCTGTGCAGTTTAAGGTCATGCAGCATAGACCCTAGCTATGCAGTTTAAGGTCAGGCGGCATGGACCATGACTGTGCAGTTACCATGGCTGCGCAGTTTAAGGTCATGCAGCACGGACCACGACTGTGCAGTTTAGGGTCATTTAGCATGGACCAGGGCTGTGCAGATTAGGGTCTTGTGGTTAGGATCAGGCTGTACAGTTTAGGGTCATGCAGCATGGACCAACGCTATGCAGTTTACAGTCATGCAACATAGACCAAGGCTATGCACTTTAAGGTCATGCAGCACGGACCAAGGCTGTGCAGTTTAAGGTCATGTAGCATGGACTACGGCCGTACAGTTTAGGGTCATGCAGCATGGACAAGGGCTGTGCAGTTTAGGTTCATGTGGCTAGAACCAAGGTTGTGCAATTTAAGGTCATGCAGCACAAACCAAGGCTGTGCAGTTTAAGGTCATGCAGCACGGATCAAGGCTGTGTAGTTTAAGGTCATGTAGCACAAACCAAAGTTGTGCAGTTTGAGATCATGTAGCACGGACCAAGGTTGTGTAGTTTAAGGTCATGCAGCACTGACCAAAGCTCTACAGCTTAAGGTCATGTAGCATGGACCATACCTGTACAGTTTAAGGTCATCCAGCATAGACCAGGGCTGTACAGTTTAGGGTCATGCGGCTAAGAGCAAGGCTGTCCAGTTTAAAGTCATGCAACACGGACCAGGGCTGTGCAGTTTAGGGTCATGCAACTAGGACCAAGGCTGTTCAATTTAAGGTCATGCAGCACGGACCACAGCTATGCAGTTTAGGGTCATGCTGCATGGACTAGGGCTATGCAGTTTAGGGTCATGCAACTCGAACCAAGAATGTGCAGTTTATGGTCATGTAGCACGGACCAAGGCTGTGCAGTTTAAAGTCATGAAGCACGGACCCTGGCTGTATAGTTTAAAGTCATGCAGCATGGACCTTGGCTGTGCAGTTTAACGCCATGCGACATGGCCATGGTGTGGGGAGAATGTGACTCTAGGGGGAATAGAGTCGTAATTGGGGACTCGACTCCCGAAGGAGTGAGGTTGGGATGCAGGGAATGAACTTCCTAGGGATGCAAGACAAAGGTCCAGATAGGAGTGCTGTGATGTGCACATGATGCTAAGTTCGAGATGGCGTTCGTGGTGTTAGGCTGTTAATAAAGGGTGCGCGGCGTTAACCACTTGGTGACTTGCATGACGCTAGCCACTTGATGAGGAGCGTGGCATTAACTCTAGATGGCCGTGCAACGATGGCCTTTGACGAAGCGCACGATGATAACATCTTACGCAATGCACGGTGATAGCCCTTGACGAAGGCGCATGACGATAGCATCTTACGCAACGCATGATGATAGCCCTTGACGAAGTGTGCAGCAATAGAATCTTACGCAGTGCACAGTGATAGCCCTTGACAAAGTGCACGGTGATGGCCGTTGACGAAGGCCCGCGACGATAGCATCTTGCACAGTGCAGGAAGATAGCCCTTGACGAAGCGCACGGCGATAGCATCTTACGTAGAGCACAACGATAGCCCTTGATGAAGGCACGCGGTGATAGCATCTTACGTAGTGCATGACGATTGCCTCTAGTGAAGGCACGCAGCAATAACCCTTTCGAGTCTCGAGCTTGGCCGGCTCCGGCCTGATCTTATTGTCATCAAAAGGTGAGGACTAGAGCGTCATTTCAAATTTGTGAGGGGTAGCTTGTGCCACTGCTGAGTATAAAAGGGGAAAACCCCGTTTCTTTATTTTACCGAAGGGTAAAACAGTTGAAGAGAAATTTAGAGAGACAGAAATTGAGCTGGAGATTTTTTCGAGAGTTTCCCGGTTAGAATTTTTCCTGGTTCATATTTGCAGTAGACAACCCTTCAGGAGCTTTTTGATTAGCTTCAACAAGTTGTGGGCCTTTGTGGCGTGTGGGCCATTGCGGCGTGCTTGCGGATGTTTTCAAAGGGTGTCAAGGCTCTCCGGAGCCCGGAAGACGGGCTTCTCAAGGGCTCATCGAGACCTTTGCGGTGAAGCTATAGGCATCACAGTAGTGTTTTGCCGGAGTTATGGTCCTTTCCTGATAGTCCTGAGGCTGAAGGGGAGGCTGCAGAGAAGTCAGGGGAATCCAACTGCCGTCTGGTTAGTGGAAGATAAGGAGGAGCAATAGTGGGCTCACTGGAAACTCAGTGGAATTCCAGTGAACTTGTGGTGAGCCGTTGAAGTGCGGAAACAGGGAGAAGGGAAATCCGTAGGGTCACAAGGAACTTTTTGGTAGTTCCGATGGTTCTTTCTATTTTCTCGACGACAAGTAGTAGGCGGAGAGGGGTTTTTCGGTGAACAGAAATGAGTTTCCGATGAGAAGAGGAAGCGTCGGTGAGAAGCGGAAGCGCAGGTGAGAACCCGAGGTGTCACAGACCTGCAACAGTCGAGAGACAAAGGGTGGTGACACAGCGAATGGTCGCCTTTCGCACGCATGGCGTCGGGCAACGTCGTGATTGTCTGGCGGCATGCTCATATTCTAAGGGACATGGTATGCCGCACGTGTGACATGTACGAACAACTGGAGTGTAGGCAGCATTAAGTGCTTTAGTTCGATAGACGGCGATAGCCCCTTGGTTGTAAGACAACGATAGTTTTTCCTTCTTCAATAGACGGCGATAGTTCTGCTTTCTTCGCGAGACGAAGATAGCTTGCCAGCCTTACTCCTTGAATGACCAGTAGGCGATACGCCCCTGTGAGTGCAGTTTTTCGCGGCCGCTTAGTGTCCTGTGGCAGTGAAGCGTCTTGATCTAATGGCCCAGCCTTCAGGAGCTATTCCAGACATGAAGAACCTCGCGCGAGTAAGGGAGCTCGGCACTAATGAATTCACAGGTGAAAGCTTGGTTAGGGGTGAGCCCATCTGGCTCACCGAGGCGTTTTTTGAACCCAGAGGCCTTTAAGCATCACCTTTGTTAGTGACCCTGTCCGGTTAGTGATGAGGGAAGATAATGACGGCAATCTGAGGGTAGAGGAAGCGGTAGGCCTCCTGCATTGCCTACATCAAAACATAGCCTCGAATAGGGACTTGTTGACTCTAAGCAAGCGGATGGTGAAAACCCCCAACATGAAATGGTCCTCCGCCGAGCTGCGGGTGCAAGGGGAGCACCAATATTTGAAGGGTTACTCCTCATGGACCATAAAAGTGCTCAACTGGTACAGGGACATTCTGAAGAATGCTTCCCTGTTGGTCGCCATTCAGTGCTCAGTAGGCTACTATGACCATTGTTCGAACATGGTCAAGGTCCTTTTGGAGACCT
>NW_006497083.1:3567553-3607808 GCF_000471905.2 Amborella trichopoda
TTCTGTTCCTGGCTTTTTTATTTTATTTTAGTTTGTTAATTCTGATTGAGATCCCCTACTTTCACCATGCTTAGTTTAACTGTGTTTCGTCAAAGTTAAAAAGATAAAAAAAATTTAAAAATAAACAATAAAAAAAATACACTGAGGATTACTTGCACCCTCCCTGAATGGTGTCACGTTCGAGTCACCCTCGACATGGGTTGCACTCGACTTAGCATGGACTATGCTTGGTTACACTGTTTTGATTGTACCTTCTAGGGGTTGCCTACCCCTCCATCTATACTATGCTTCGAGCGAGCTTCGCCTCGAAGCACGCATCGCTAGGTACGACTAGTGCCAAACGCTCTCTTTATATCTTCCTTGCATTGTGTGCTTGACAATTATTTTTGATTGCGTGATTCTTTACACACTCCAGCACACACCGGATCAGGAATTCCGGGAAATCAGCAAACAAATATTTCGAAAACCCTAAAAATTCATGTTAACGGCGTGAGGGGAACCTAGCTTTGAGAGTCGAGGCCGTTGGGGATTCACGTAACTTCAACTGTGAGCGCCCCTTCGTAATCCTTTACCTCAAAGCAACTCCGCGTATAGTAGGACCTGGTGAAAATCCTATAACAGGAGGCCAGGGCCTATGTGGGGACGTATATCAGCCTAGTCGCATTTCAATAGTTAGGCACCCACTTGCAAGCAAAGCCTACCTATAATCTAGGTCAAAAGTTTTTGTGTTCTGTGCTTGCTTATTTCTGTTGGTTAATCTTTGATCTCAGTCCTGACCCGCTTTTGGTTTGAGCTGAACCCTCTGGGTCCAAGTCCAGGTTTGCACCCAACTTAGCTTAGGATCGAACCAGATTTCGCCTTGGTCCGAACTTAGGCTCCCTCTCAATCCGAGCCAAAGGCCCATTCCTAGTTCATCTTTGAGCCAGTCCGGGTCCATACCTAGTTTGATTATCACAACCCTCTGGGTCCAAACCTAGGCATGTACCCAGCTTAGCCTAGTCTGAACCAAGTTTCACCCTGGTCCGAACTTAAGCTCCCTCTTGGTCCGAGCTGAAGGCTTGTTCCTAGTTCATCTTTGATCTAGTCCAAATCCATACTTGGTTTGATTACAAAAATTCTCTGGGTCCAAGTTCAGGCTTATACCCAGCTTAGCCCAGGTCCGAATCAGGTTCACACCCAAGTCTAAAGCTAGGCCCCATTTTGGTCCAACCCAGGGGCTCATTCCTAAACCAACTTTGATCCAGTCCGGGTCCACACTCGGTCTGAGTTTCATAACCCTCTTACTTGCACCCAGCTCAGTCCATGTCCGAACCAGGCTCACACCCATGTCCGAACCTAGACCCACTCCAGATTCGAGTCGAGATTCGTACCCATCTAGTTTAGATCTGAGATCTCAGTCTAGGTTCTAGCATACGTCTAAGCTTAGAGTTGCCTCTAGAGCTAGACTAGGCTTACCCTAGTTCAGGGTCTAAACCAAAACCCATGAGCCTAACAAGTTTTATCCAATCTAATCTTAGCCTAGGTCTCAGTTAAGGTTTTTCCCCTAGAATCAGGCTAGGTCTACCCTAAGTTGGTGAGTCTAGATCCTACCTAAGTCCAGATTCTAAAACCCCACCAAAAGCAATCACCATCTCAGACACTCAAGGCGACTATGATGATTGCTCCACGGCCGACTTTAAGCCTAACCTGCCCAAACCTAGGAGCCACTATGTCGCGATCCCTTGGGATTATTGACAGAACTCAGGTCAATCCATTATCCAACGCCCAGTTCTTCAATTAGAGGCAGAGTTCCAAGGGTCCACTCCTAATCTTGAAATCTGTGTGGTCCGAAAAGTTGGCTCTGCCCGAAAAACTATGAATAGTCAAGGGGTCCGAGCGGGCGTCGTCCTACAGGGGCTTTTAGGTAACCAAAGTAGAAGTCGAGCGAGGTAAGAAGTTGACGTTGTATCTAATGCCAATTCTCAGAAGTCACACCGAAATAACCCTGGGGCACAACGAACTCAAGACAAAGACCCACCTAGGTCTAGGGGATCTTACCTAGCCTCAAGCCACCATAGTACAGCTCGTGATGACCTGAACACCGTACAGAGCAGAGGTGTCATTCTACATCGACCCTTAGGTGAGATGGGCGTTCAAGCTACCCTTAAAAGTCCAATTGATCTAGGTTACACCGTTCATGCCCCAACTCACGGGTCGATCCCAAACCAGCTTAATGGTATAGGTCAACCCCTAGCACAACGAAGTCATCTTATTCGTCAATAGGTCCCTCTAGTTCATCCGGTCCAACAAACCGTGCAATTTCCGCAACCAGTGGCAATACCTATGAGCAGTATGCCCTTTAGGCACCAATATATCAAATCGCCGCAGTGAGTGCGGCTCATCGATCTCAGGCCCATGCAGGCCAACATGTACCCCAATTCTCGACTCACCAACTGGTGGGCCTACTGTCATGCCAAATACCCAACATGAAGGCACCATGCAAGCTATGCAAGGTATGCTTATAAGAATGGGCATGTATGAAATTCTCCCACCGAAGACCTATGTTCATGAGACCCTTTGAGGCATGGAAGACCTTCTCCTGGGATTTGTCATCCCTAACTTTAGAAACAAGTTCAATGAGAAGAGCGATCTAGATACTCACGTCATCTCCTCTCCGTTAGAGCTTTGCGAGACAGTCTTAACCAGCTGAAGGCCATATTTTTTCAAACATTGACCGGCGAGGCCTTGAATTGGCATCGAAGAACAATGTTCGCTCAACTACACATCACTCCAGATGAAATTTTCAACCTATTTGTCTCTCACTACTACGGGTCGACACCAAGACCTCTCTCCCTAGGCGAGCTCAGTGGAATGAAACAAAACCAAAGAGAATCCTTCGAGGATTTCATCGGTCGATTCCGCGAGGCGGTGATGCGGGTCATAGAATGTCTACTTATGGACCTAGCCAAAATCTCCATGGCCTTAGAGAACGCCGCTCTCGAATACAGGACCTTCTTCAGCCAAGGTCTTATCCCCCACTCTTTCGACTCCATGATTGAGCAGGTGGCGTAACATGAAAGGGTCAAAGGGACACCCCTTAACACCAGGGCCGACAATAAATCGAAAACAACTCCCCAAAATAAGAATAAAAACAATAACATGGGGAATGCTTTCGGTAAGGTTAATGAGATTGTCGTTAATGGACCAGCTAAAGGTTCAGCCACTCAACACAACAATCGGAACCAAAATCGAAGGGGTCAGCCTTGAGCCAATGCTCAAAATAATAACCAAAGGTGAGAGGATAATTTCACCCCTCCCAAAGACCCCATTAGAAAAAGTGCTGAAATTACTCCTGACTAGCAATATGATTTATCTCTCGCAACGTCAAAAGCACCTTTCCAAGTCACGGATAAGAGCAAATGGTGCAAATGACATCAAAACCATGCTCTCGGTACTCAATACTACTTGTATTTAAAACGGGTGATTCAAGGGTTAATTAATAGGGGAAAGATCACTGTGGCATTGAGAAATCAACTTGTCAAAGAACTTAATCAAAGATGGGTATCTTCACGAATCCTCTCCCTAAAAATATGGTCACAATGACCAAAAACTGGGCGCTCAAGACAACTCAAAAGAGAACGTTGTCATTCACATGATTGAGAGTGGAGACAAAGAAGATGATCTCAGTCAATTCATATTTGCTTATGATCATCACTTTCAAGAGTCCGAATAAGATCTTTTAAGCCTTCTAAGACGAAACCCTTGACCTCCAAACCTCGATAACCTTCCTAAATGGAATCAATATGGTGAAGATGATACGCTAGAAATCGATATAGTCAGAATCAATGAAAAGGCGTCATCTCTCAAACAAGGGGCCAACACCCTGAAATCTTCCATTACTCTCAATAGGGCTAACCCTGTCGAGCTTCAAGCTGGCAACGTTGATTCCTTAACCAGAAGAGGCCGAGTATTCAAACTCATTCAATTGATGGCCGATACTCTCGATGGAAGAATGAGAAACACCTCAAAAGCAAGACAACCAGCAGGGGTCGAAGATCACGAATCGAATAAATAAATTCAAGGATCCACAACCACCTACGAACTACTGGCTCATCTCAAGACGATCCAGACTCAAATCTCCATCTCGGAGCTGCATGCCAATTCACCAGCGCACAAAACCCAGATCGAAAAGGTCCTCGCCAAGACACACATCCTGAGTAACACATAGTCAGATGAGTTGTACGGAATGATCAACCAACTGATGGCACCCGTTACCCAATATAGATGCCTTGGTCGACAATACTATGGGGCACGAGATGTTATCATTCATGGATGGCTTCTCAGGCTACAGCCAGATCCTCATGGCAGAAGAAGACTAAACCAAGACTTCTTTCATAATGCAATGGAGAATCTACTGTTGTCGTGTCATGCCCTTTAGCCTTAAAAATGCAGGGGCAACTTATTAATGGGTAATGACTAGAGTCTTCCACAACTTAATGCACACCTTTATGGAAGACTATGTCGACGACATTCTGGTAAAGTCGAAGGCCAGGTCTGATCATCTCACCAACTTGAGAACCATTTTCGAAAGACTCTGTAAACGTCAACTCAATCTCAATCTACAAAAATGTGCCTTTGGAGTTGAATCTGGCAAATTACTATGCTCTATAGTGAGCCAAAGGGGCATTGAGGTGGACACGTCCAAAATACGAGCCACCACTGAAATGCCCCCTCCCCAGAACATCAGAGAAATCTATGGGCTTCAAGATCGCATACAAGCCATAAGGTATTTTATTTCACAACTGGCGAACAAGTGCGGCCGTTGAATAGGCTCCTTAAGAAGGACACCTCATTCATATGGGATAATAAATGTCAAGAAGCGTTCGATCAAATCAAGGAGTACCTCACCAAACCTCCCATCCTTAGTCATCCTTGACCAGATAAATCCATGTTCTTATACATGTCAGTGAAAGACAAGACCATGGGGGCAATGCTTGGACAATACGATGACCATGGAAAAGAACGAACCATATAATACATCAGCAAACTCTAGTGGACTACGAGACAAAATACATGGATGTGGTGAAGCACTGCTTGACTCTTGCGTGGGCCACGCAGAAGTAAAGACGATGTCTTATCTCATACAGTCAATCTCATCTCTAAAATTGACCCACTCAAGTACCTATTGGAAAGGCCAGTCCTTAACAGACGATTGGCGAAGTGGAGAATGCTATTAAGCGAGTTCGAGATTGAATATGTTACAAAAAAATCGATCAAAAGACAAGCTATTGCTGACCACTTGACTGAACATGCATTGCTAGATAACAGTCCCGTCAACACGAATCTCGCTGATGAAAACCTCTTCATAATCGAGGAATCAATTTGGGAGCTATACTTCTATTGTGAAAGGAATGAATATGGGTCAGGTGTAGGGGTCATGCTATGCTCACCTGAGAAGATTTTAATGCCAACAACCATCATATTGAATTTCTATGTACTAATAACATTGTTGAATATGATGCCTTGACAGCCGGGCTCGAGAATGTTATGGGAATGAAAATCCAGCAAATACGAGTGATTGGTGAATCCTTACTAGTCATAAACCAAGTTTAAGGGATTTGGAAGGTGAAAGAAGAAAAGCTCAAACTCTATCAAGAAAAGGTGGAAAAGATCATCCCATATTTTAAGAAAATCATCTTTAAGCACGTAACCAGGGAAAATAATTGGTTTGCCGAGACCCTTGCGACCCTTGCTTCAATGGTTGATATTCCTTCAGAAATCACCACGCTCTTATTCTACATTAAGAACAAACATGACCCTTCCCCACCAAGGATCGAAAAAGAAGTAGAGCAAGAAAATGAGAACGATGGGGAAGTGTCTCTCGTGACTTCAGATGCGCTAGTTAAGGTAAAATCATGGTTCCACGATGTTTTATCCCTGCTGATATTTAGGTTATACCCAAAGGAGCCATAAAAAAGGATAAAGAAGTCATTCGAAGGTTTTCTGTGAGATTCTTAGTAAGAGGTAATGTCTTGTTCAAGAAATCCTTCGATGGCATTATTCTACGATGTCTCGATCAGCCAAAAATCGACCAAGTACTGACAGAGTTACACAATGAAGGAGGTTATTCTGGGGCAGCCGCCTTAGCTCAAAAAATTTGGTGCCAAGGCTATTATTGGACCACCATGGCCAAGATTGTTGGAAGTTCGTTAAGAGTTGTCATAAATGTCAACTTTATGGAGACCTCATCCATGCACCGTTCGTACCACTCAACTCAACACCACTCGTATGGCCTTTTGCCTTGTGGGGTCTTGATATCATCGGAATGATCTCACCAAAAGCCTCAAACGGCCACCGTTTTATACTAATGGCTATAGAGTACTTCACAAAATTGGTAGAGGTCACATCATTTGTCAAAATTGAGGGACAACATGTTGGTCGTTTCAACATTGTATTCAGATTCGGTGCACCAGAGTCAATTATTCATTACAATGGATCCGACTTAAAAAATGAAAAGGCCACTAAGGTGTGGAAAAATTTTGGGATAACGCAGAAATTCTCCACACCCTACTACCCTCAAGGAAACGGACAAGCAGATGCCATAAACAAAGGACTTCTCAGAATTATAAATAGAATAATAGAAGGTGGCAGATATTGGCACAAAAAGCTAAATGACGAGCTATGGGCCTACCGGACAACTAAGAAGACTCTTATTGGCATCACTCCATACTCATTGGTGTATGGTATGGAAGCAGTGCTAACCATTGAAGTTGAGATACCGTCTATTCGAGTGCTTATTCACAAAAATTCAGATGAGGAACAAACGATCGAAGCATGAATCGCTGCCCTCGTTACTTTGGATGAAAGACGACTAAGAGCAGCACAAAATATCGTTGCTTACCAGTGTAGAATCAAGAGGGCATACCAAAGAAAATGCACACCATTTAGGCAAGTTCAAACCTAATTGGGAGGGTGCACGCAGGCAATTCTTACAAGATAAAAAATCAGGAAGGGTACGAACTCAATGACCCCATTAATGCGATGCATCTCAGAAAATACTACTCGCAACGAGCTCAAAAGCGTGGTGAAAACCTGAAAAGGCATCACAAAGAAAAAAAAAAAATGGACATGGTGAAAACCTGAAAATACATAACGGGTAAAGAAAAAAGAATAAAAAAAAAAATCTCCGATTCAAAACCTCAAGTACAAACAAGTACCTGTGAGTTACAACAGTATTGTACAAAAAAAACACTCAAGCACAAACAAGTACTTGCAAGTTCCAATAATACGACACAAGCAGACCCTGAGGACGAAGACTTCTCTTAAACCCTGCAGGTTCCTAACATAACCAACTCAGAAAGATGTGGGAGGGTGACATGAATGGAAAATCGAAGTGACTTCGACGAATCCTAGAAGAACATCGAGATTTCTCCAAGATGGAAGCCCAGCAAGAATCTAGAGAACTCTTCATGGAACCGCGAAGCACACTATGAAAGCTCCAAAGGTGAAAGGACAACTTCAAGACCTTTGAGTTCTTACGATCCCACAAAGAAATCCTTTCATCATCTTTGGGTAAAACATAATAAAGAAAATGACAACCAAAAGGGCCACAAAACTGTAAGGCCCGTCCCTTTTTGAAATTTTTTTTTCAATTTAATTGTTAAAACCCATCAATTTCCAAAACCCTTTTAGAAAGAACTTCCTCCATCACCGTAAGAGGTTAACCTGTTAGTCGTTTGGCCTCGTTCTCGAAGTCAACTTCCTATGTATGTTATGAAGGATTGAAACTAGTCAATCACTCCATGGTTGTATGAGTATAACTACCAACTACCATGTATCGGAGATGGGTGAACCTCGCCAATAACGATATTGGCTAATCTGGGAGCGTTTTTCTCTTGACTAGATCCGTTGAGGCAAAATGAGGCAAGCTCATCCCTGTGTGTGCGTACGATGACCCAACAGTCAGGAATTCGAGACAAAAACCTACAATTAGAGGACTGAATGTGTAGGAGTTCAGATTGAAAAGTGCGTGCAAAGAAAGTGTTCTACTATGCTTCGGCAAATAAAATTGCACACTTACTGATGAGCAAGAACCCCCCCCAACAGGGGCAAGTTGACCGGGGACTCCCCAACAGGGGCAATAAAAAAAAAAAGTTTTCAAACTCCCCATAACAAGGGAAAAATTGAAAAATACCTCCAAATAGGGGCAAAGTTGAAAAAGACTTCCCTGATTGATTCCAACATTTCCAAGTAAACAAAACGTCAAACTCGGGCGACATAAAAGAGCCAAGACATGAAAAACGTCAAACTCGTGCGAAGTAAAAGAGCCAAGGCAGGTAACGTCTAGCCCCGTATGATTGTAAAAGGTCGGGTATATTCCTTCGAGCCCCATGTGATGTAAAAGGGTCGGGTGTATTCCGTCTAACCCCGTATGACATAAAAGGTCGGGTGTATTCAGTTCAACATCAAACTCGTGCGACGTAAAAGAGTCGAGGCAGGTAGCATCTAGCCCCGTATGACATAAAAAGGTCGGGTGTATTCTCTCTAACCCCATATGACGTAAAAGGGTCGAGCGTATGGTCCATCGTTGCATGACACTAAACTGCTTTGAGGGCTCTATAGTTGCAAGAGTTAAAACTGCTAACCAACTTTGTTTTTCAAAATATCTTTCTTTTTTAAAAATTTTCACTAAATGTCTTGTGTTTTTAAAAACTTTAATTTCTTTGTTAAAATTGTAACATGTCCTTGTTCCGGGTTCTATTTCAAATATCCCTCTATCTTCAGAAATTCTAAAAAGTCTTACAAAATAAAGGAGTTTGGACCCTCGTATATGATGATTATCACGTTGCTGCCTCGTCTCTCTCTTCGGAATCTGCCAAGCAAGTCTCTTCTTATAAAAAACCTTTTCTTATAGAAAGCCTTAGGAAACCCTAAGGAGGAAACCCTAAGGAAATCAAAAAAAATGATAGGGTTAAAAAAAATTCAAACTGTGAAACCCCTGAAGTTAAGTGGCATGGCCAGAAAATCCAACTCGAGTTTCAAGCTTGTGTAACTCACTGACATCTCACACCGAAAACCCTAGGAGGGAGGAAAATGCCCTAGGTCAATGACTTGGTGGGATTATGTTGGTGCGCCCTCTGACCACGTGATGTCATGAAGAAATTAAAAAATGTTTGCATTAACTTTGACATTCACCTGCCCCTCAAGGGATAAGGAACCCCAAAGTGTCCACTTCTTTACCACTCACTTGTCCCACGAAGGACATGGAGTGCCAAAGAGGGGCAATTGTAGACACCCCATTTTAAATCTGGTAAATTCTATGGTTTCCTGAATCCTTACGACCACACTATGCTAGTAAACCTAAATCCATAGTCTACACAGCCTACCCCATGACCCAAAACCATTATGCCTACCCAGAACCCTACAGATATCCTCTCTTGACCCGAAATCCTACAGACGTCCTGTTTTACCAAAAAAATCATTAAAAATAGTAGAAAAAAAAATTTCCTCCTAGAGCTTCAAGAGAGGCTTGGGAACACACTTGAAGTGGAAATTTTCAAATTTGACCAACTTTTGTTTGGGCGACAGTAGGAGTGTCGCCCAGCCTAGACTGAGCGACACGAGTGGTGCCGCCCAGCCGACTAGGGTGCCACTACGGGTGTCGCCCAGCCTTGTTTAGGCCCAAATTAGAAATTTCTTTTGGGCGTTGATTTCTGGTGTTTTTGTATAGTTTTTACCATGTTGATTTGGGCGACACTAGGCATGTCACCCAAACCCAAATCCCCAAAAATGGTATCTTGGGTTGGAGGATCTGTTGGTAGTGGAAAGTTGCCATTTCCAACTAATCCTTGGCCTTTATAAACCCCTTTTCGTAGCCATTTAGGAAGAGGAAGATTGAAACCCTAGCCCTTTTGCTCAGAGAAAGTTAAGCCTGAAACCCTAATCTACATTAACCCTAAGCCTGAGATACCTTAACCTAGACCTAGGCAACCCTAGTTCTAAACTATCTCTAGGACACAACAACCCTTTTCAATCAGAGATCTTCTGGTCAACTTCTGAATCAGAGAGGCAAAGAGGATGCCGGTTCTGATACGGGAGAGCCCTCGAATGCTTGGGTGTCTCGATCCATCTGACCCGGTTTGGTATTGTTTTCTTATCCGTTCTTTCTTCTTCTTATTGTTTTGATTTTATTTTGATTTATCTTGATCAGTTTTCTTTAAACTCATGTTTTAATATTTTGGATCATGCTAGCTCTGCCACAGATCTGAGAGCGGATCTCCTTGTTTACGAGCAGATCTAGCATCAGATCTGAATCGATTTGTCCCACTTTTTCTACCATATTATTTTATCAGTTTAATGACTCAAAATCACAGAGATTTTCGTCATAAGATTTGTCTGATTTTCATCATAAACAATAAGTAGATTCAATCATCCGTGTACATCTCTCTGCTACACTTCCATGATTCTTTAGAAGGTTCTTTTTGCATTGACATTTTAACTTTTAGACTCGGCATTTATCGGGCTTTCCACCAACTAACTCAGTTTCACATATGAAAGAATAAACTTTGTCAAAAATATCAACAACAATATTTTATTAATAACAAAATTGATGTTTGCTTTTGACCATTTGATTACACTAGTTGAATCTTTCTCCACTTTAGTTGGGTAGTATAAATTCTTAATAAGGTGTGGGCCTCGGAGTAACACCTTTCACTTAGCATCATTTGTCTTTCACATATTAATGGGTAGCAATGGAACAATGGATGTTATGGCTGCGCTGCCCTGACCACCAAGACCAAAACCAAGTGCTCATTCCTTCCATGTTGTAGCCTCAATTACAGTGCACTCACCCACTTCCCAATCTCTCACCTCCCCTCTTGCTTTTACCCAGAGTTTTCCATATCATGGCTTACTTTGTATAGGATTTCACTATTTCTGGTCTTATGGGAACGTTTTCGAGGTCTATCACATCAAGATTTTTCATTACCATTTATCGTATCAAAATGAAGGGAAAGTGATATAATTGTATTTTGTTAGGGGTGTGTAGTTGTGTATGGGATTATGGAGGAAAGGGGTTTAAACTGGCGAAGTACAGCTCATTTTCTCGACTGTATAAGAATGATGATGCTTCTAACTAGTAAAACCATATTAACTCAATCAAACACAAACGGTTGGAGAAACAGAAAAGGGGATAATTTTGTGTAAATTATTGCATATATGTGAAAGTTGGAGAAACAGAAATAGAAAAGGGGATAATTTTGTTTAAATTATTGCATATATGTGAAAGTTGGAGAAACAGAAATAGAAAAGGGGATAATTTTGTTTAAATTATTGCATATACATTTGTGAAAGTTGGAGAAACACAAACAGTTTTGTTTAAATTATTGCATATACATATGTGAGCCTTCTAAAAACAAAGTGATCAGTTTTGTTTAAATTATTGCATATACATTTGTGAGCATTCTAAAAACAACGTGGTGTCCAAGATATCCCGTGTAATTGTGCAATGGTTAATCTATGCCAAAGAGTAAAGCAAAAGAACGATGAGAAAATGTTCAACTCTTTTGTTTTTTTTTTTTAATCTTGTTATTATTATGATTATTATGCTAGCTTGGTAGATAATTAGATTTCTTACCGGATGGACCACAAATTTTCCGTTGGACAAAGCCCAATTAACCTGTTAAAACATTAAGAAACAAAAGATGATAAAAAAAAGAGCAAAAAAAAAAAAAAAAAAAATCCTCTTCAAAATCTTGGCAACTGACACAAAAAAATACCAAGAAGAAAAATAATCACGAGTGATTGTGACCTTGCATTAAAAACAAAGAGTTTTATAATATACATTCTCGAATAGAATAAGCGAGAAACAAAAAAAGAACAAATTGGAACAAAATATATACCTTAGATGTGCCTAGAAGTCTTCCTACAACATGTATGGCCTCATCATCAATTTGGTGAATTGCACCAAATTACTTTGGCAATTCACCAAATTACTCAGCCGTTTACCAAAGTAGGTGCAAGTTGGAATTCAAATCAAGATTACAGTGAACAACACTTTGCACCTCTTAATATCTTTTTTTACTCAGATGCAAAGAGATCTATTATATCCACTTTATTTAGGAAAGAATGCGAGAAAAAACTCTGGTGTAACCTTTCAATAACCTGTGCCCAATCAAAAAAGAAAACTCAAACTTAAAAAATACTTGCTTATTTTAAATAAAATGGATTATTGACTTTTAATAGATAGTGGTTTCACATCGAAAGTGGAGGATAATAGAAAAAGCTCTCGTGTAATCTTTCAATAACCTGTGCCCAATCAAAAAAAGAAATTGAAACATAAAATATACTTGCTTATTTTAAATAAAATGGCTTATTGGCTTTTAATGGATAGTGGTTTCAAGTCCAAAGTGGAGGATAGTATTCCATCCTCAACCCTTTCATCACGGCCCACTTCCAGAAGAGATGGCCCATTAAGTCAAAACTAGTGTCCAAATTATTATTATTATTATTATTATTACTATTATTATTATTATTATTATTATTATTATTATTATTATTATCACCATCGTCATTATCATTATCTTTATTATTATTGATACGTATGTGTGCCCATAAAGTACTCTAGACCCACTTGTCTGTCATGTTATATGTTCATAAAAGCTAATGTAAGGGAGCCTCTAACCAACCTTATGCTAAGGGGCTTTCCATAATCTAAGAGGGCATTTTCGTATACCCGAACGTGTCACGAATCCATCATGAGCTAGGTCCACCTTACACCATATAATTCTCTCTCATTAGTTGGTACCTACCCGTACGCGCACCACACACAATACGTTTTCGAAAGAGTGATCTGGCCGGTCCCCGTTGACGGTCCTAAAACTCTACAAGATCGAGGCCCAATCATAAAAATGTGCATATTCATATGATTTGTATGGTTCAACTAGGGGCATACAACATTGGTTAATTTTGCATATAATATAAGAATGTCATAAATGAGGAAAGTCAAATGGAGATTAATGCTAACAATATAATATAGAAGCAAATCTTATGTGCCCAAAGATATGTGATCTCTCACCATAAGTTTTTGACAATAACTGAAAATTTACAATTTTTATTTTAAAAAAATAATTTTAAAAGTAAATCTTTGTATTTAGCATAAATAAAATACCAGTAATAAATATTTTCTTGATAGATGAGATATATAGTGTGTTCTCATGAGTGCACTTTAGACAATATACTTTCACATTTTCTGTCTTCTAGGGGCCTTAGGGGGGAGGGAGTCGTGTACAACAATAAATGAACTATGAACTTAATTTTTATACTTCCAAAATAGCCAATACATTTATTATAAAAGGTAATACTTTCCTTATCTATAATAATATATAGTATTTTGTTTAATTTGGCATTCTATTGTAATTATCAAATTCATTCATTATTAATTTATATAATAGCTAAAATCGTGAATATAACATGCAATTACAAATTTTATTCAATAAATTTAAGATACGCCACTATATTTATTATACTTATAAAATTCAAAATTTTACTTAAAATCCAAAGTAAATTTATAATTTATAATTTGGCATTGATACTCTCATTTTTGATAAAATATTTTATAAATTTAAATGCCCTCCAAGATAAGTTTCCTCCATTTGAAATGAATAAAATATGTTTTTGAATTAGAAACCAATGCTTTCTAGGAAACGATATATATCGTATCTCACGAATTGCGTTTATCACACACCATACCGTTCTTGCTTTATGTAAGTATGATGGTACTGAATATTGATATAAAACTTCATAGATTCACCTAATAGCCCGTATAAACATTATAAAATACCATTTAAGTTTATGTTTGTTCGACCTATCAGCTAAAAATTATATTTCTAATTTTTTAGATCTAAAATTTAACTTTTTTTATTTTTAAATGTTAATAAAATGATAGATCTCTAAATTTTAGATGTACTTAATATTATTAAGTAATTCTATTTCATGTGGGATTAAGGACATAGTGTGTTACTAAGGGACTATATTAGCTATTATTTTCAACCCAAAATAATGAATATTCAAATATTAATAATAATAATAATATTAAAACTCGTATTCAAATAATAAAAATAATAATATTAAAACTCGTGTGGTAAAATAATTGGATGGCATAAATGCCCTTCAAGGTAAGCATTCCTCTAAATAAAATATGTTTTTGAATTAGAAACTAACGCTTTCTTTCCATTCTTTTTACTATTTATTCTCAAATTTCTACTTTCTTGATTATTGTTTGCTACTTTTGTTAGTGTGGATTTAAATAGCATTATAAATATTAAACCTTAATTCAACAAACAAATGCTCTCCATTTCTAGTCAAAATTACATACGGACATTTTTTTTCACTCTTATATTACCGTATGGTTATATTTTACCCAAAAATTACAACAATCACTTCACCCCTATTATGAACCTTACATTACCAGTTATATTTTACCCAAAAATTATAATGAGAACCCAACAATTGCCTTTTTCGCGGAACAATGTTTCATATTAAAACTCTAATTTTTGTTGAAATATTACTGAAAATTATTAAAAATAAAAGAAAAAATTTGATTCAAACCTTTTTAATTTTTAAGTATTGTTTAACTATCTAAATTAAAATAAAAAATATAATTCAAACCTTTTTCGTTTTTAAGTATTGTGTAATTATCTAAATTAAAATTATTAGATTTGGTTACTTTTAAATTGAGAATATGATATTTATTTTTTAAAATTTTCAAATATTATTAAAATATAATAATACTATCTAATATTGTATACAATAAAAAAATGGTTAAAATCAATATACCTTTTTAGTCTCTTCCAATGCCCTAACATATTTTATCTTCCATTGTAATCAGTTCGCGAAACAAAACTTTTAGTTTTTTAATGCTAGCATCACAAATTATATGGAGAAATGCTTGAAAGACTTATAAAAAAATAGATAAACAAACTTATCACAACGAAAGTATCTATTTTCCAAACATGTCATATTAAAAGCATGTGATTCCAAATTAAGAATCATTTTCTGATAAATAAAATTTTGATTTTTTATATGTTTTTAGAATTTTATTGATTATTTCTTTTTATGCCTACAAAACACGTGCGGAGTCCATCCATCTCTATATAGAATCATAGAGTGAGAAAGAGAGAGTTGTGTGAGAGAGATTGTAATATATTTATCTCGTTAGGGTGTCAATGGATCCAATTAGGCCTGGGACTCAATCGTCAGACCCGATCTTGGGTCTTGGTATGGGTCCAAATTTTGGATCCAAAAGGTCGGGTTCAGTCCAAAACATGGACCCCGAATACTATTCGGATCCGTTTCCAAGTCGAGCCGGATCTGACCTTAATAATATTGGTATATGTGGGTATTCATAAATGTTGCTAATACATTTGTTTCTTAGGAATTTCCAGCTATTACATAAAATAGTGAAGAATGTGGGTGTATATGAGTATTCAGTGTATATGCTGCCAATAATACAGGTATATGATGGCAAAAAAAAATTCTCATAGTCATAGCCCACGTGTCTCACATAAACCATAGCCGTGGCAATGGACCCTACCAAATCCGGGACCTGACGAGTAGACCTGACCTCGAGTCCAAGTATTGATCTAAATTTTGGACCCAAAAGATTGTGTCTCAGTCCAAAACCTAGTCTCCAAGTCCAGCAGGACCCGACGCATTTTCACCCCTATATTTATTGTTTTATTACTATAGATATTTGTTGCAACGAAAAAGAATTCAAAATATAACATAAAAGAGTTTTGACTCAAAAAATATATAGGAAGCTTGGATTGAATCAATCGACACTTTCACTATTGCTTTAGAATAGAATACAAGGCTGTAGTACAATAGAGCAACCACAATCTTTCACTTAAGCCTAACTCACCTTTTCTATCTCAACACACACATTACATCACAATAATGTCTTACTATTTATAGACACAATTAACCGCCTAAACATATGGTCTACGAAGGGTCACATGGCCTATAGACTCAATTAACTGCTTATACATATGGTCTACAAAGGGTCACATGGCCCAGCATATTGTACACCTCTTTTTCAAGCACCCCTTCACATTATACACCTCTTTTCACCAAGCACTCCATCACATTGTACACCTCTTTTCACCAAGCAGCCCATCACATTGTACACCTCTTTTCACCAAGCACCACATTGGTTTAGTTAAACCGCCACTTATGAATCTTCTAGAGAGATGGAATGAGCATAGTCACTAAAAGACAATTAAAATTCAACATCCCTTCTTAATTTGTCACTCTCATTCCAAGTAACATTCTTAAATAAAATAATGTTTCAGTCTTTAGTGGCTTTGACAAAATGTCTGCAACTTGTTCTTCTGATTTGCAAAACACAAGTTCAACTTCATTATTCTTCATATGCTCTTGAATGGAATGGAATTCTTATATCTATGTGCTTGCTTCTTCCATAAAATACTGGATTTTTGGCCAATGCTATTACTGATTTGTTGTCGACCTTGATCGTTGTAGGGCCTTCTTGTGGTACCTGCAAATTCCTTAGCACATTTCGCAACCAAATAGCATGACACACACATGATGATGCTGCTACATATTTGGCTTCACATGTGGATAATGTAACAATTGGTTGCTTCTTTGAACACCAAGTAAAAGCTGTCGATCTAATATGAAATACATAACCTGTAGTACTTTTTCTATCATATAGATCACCTCCCCAATCACTATCATAATAACCAATAATTTTGAGTTCATTTGAATGAGAATAGAGCAGTCCATAATCCAATGTGCCTTTTAGATAACGAGAATCCTTTTGGCTGCCTTCAAGTCAGTTTTATTAGGAGCTTCCATATACCGACTTATTAGGCCCACTCCATATAAAATATTAGGTCTAGTACATGTCAGGTAACGTAAACTTCCAACCAAGCTTTTAAAATAAGTGCCATCTACTCTAGAATCATCATATCTTCCATTTATCTTGCATTCTACTGGAGTAGTTACAGAATTACAATTCTCCATTTTCAAATTTTTGAGAATTTCCTTTGCATATCTATTTTGGCAAATATAGATCCCTTCGTCACATTGTTTAATTTGAATTCCAAGAAAGTAATTCATAAGCCCAATATCCGTCATCTGAAATTCAGTAATCATAGATTGCTTAAAATCACCAATCATGCTAAGGTTATTTCTAGTGAAAATTAAATCATCAACATCTAAGCAAACTATCAATAGACCAATATAGAGCATGGTCAAAGGGGCACTTATAAAAACCATTTTCTTGAAAATATTTGTCGATTCTTAAATTCCAAGCTCTTGGAGCTTGTTTCAGACCATAAAGTGCCCTTTTCAATTTATAAACTTTATTTTCATGTCCCTTCATAATGTAACCCGGTGGTTGTTCAATATAAACTTCTTCAAGATAACCATTTAAAAATGTAGATTTGACATCCATTTGAAAAAAATTCCGTTTTCTTTGAGCAGCCAGACCAATAATTAATCTAATAGTATCCAATCTAACAACAGGAGCAAAAACCTCTTTGTAGTCAATCTCGGCTCTTTGCCTGTATCCTTTGGCAACCAGTCTTGCTTTGTATATTTGTACTTCACCTTTCTCATTCTTCTTTGCTTTATAAACCCATTTCACACCAATTTCTTTATGCTGATTCGGAAGTGTTGTAAGGTTCCATGTGTCATTTTTCTCAATAGCTTGAATCTCCTTATCCATTGCTTTTTTCCACCTTTTGTCACGAATTGCATAGTCGAAACTTACAAGTTCGAAGTCAAAGAAACAAAATAAACTGTGTTCATTGTTAGTATTTCTGTTTGAGCATAAATGTCACTCAAACTTCGTGTCCTTGGTGGCCTTTCATTTGATCTTTCATCCATGGAAGAAATAGATAAACTTGACTCTTGTTGAGGAGTTGAGGGTGGAGTATTTTCTTCTTGTGATCTCTCTTGAATATTGTCATTTCCATTCATTTCAATTCTTACATGACTTTCCTTTCCGTTTTGTTCCATTGCCCTAGACTAAGAATATTATTTTTCATGCTTGGCACGTAATAGACTTTGGAAATAAATCCATGCTTTCCATTCTTGAAGCGCATTAAAATTTTACCTTTCCCTTTGACCAAAAATTTTGAGAAATCACCAAATGGTACATTACCATTCACTGATTCATCCAACTCCATGAACATTTCTTTTCTTCCACATATGTGGTTGCTTGCACCACTGTCAAGAAACCACGAGTTGCTACTTTCACTCTCTTCTTCTTTACATGCCAACAGGAAGATTAGTTCTTGATCCACTTTGGATTTTTCTACAAAGTTCACTTGTTCTCCATTTTCTTGAGAGTTCTTAAATCTGCATTCAGAATTGTAATGGCCAAATTTTTTGCAATTAAAGCATTGAATCAAAGATCCATCATATCTTTGATGATTGAATGGTCGAGTAAAGTTTCTACCACCTCGACCTCTTGAGGATTGCAACATCTGGTTGTTTCCTTTTCCGACATTGAAATTGGAATTGTCATAGCATCGTCCACTTTTAATAAATGTCCCACGTCCTCTTTGACCTCTAACTCTAAATCCTCCTCTTTCATCTTTTAGGGAGAGATTAGTTTTGAGCACTTATTCCAAAGGGGTGTTTGTCTTCTTCATCATTCTTTGTTCATGAGCTTGCAAAGAACCCACGAGTTGATCGGTAGTCATAGTCAACAAGTCTTTACTTTCTTCTATTGCTACAACTATGTGCTCAAATTTATGGGTAAGAGATCTTAATATTTTCTCCATGATACGCACCTCATCTAGCACCTCACCATTTCTATTGAGTTGGTTTGCTATTGCCAACGCTCTTGAGAAGTAATCTGAAATTAATTCTGTCTCTTTTATGTGAAGCATCTCGAACTCGGCTCTTAATGTCTGCAAACAAACTTTCTTCACTTTTTCTTCTCCTTTGAAAACATTTTGTAAGATCTCCCGTACTTGTTTTGCAGAGATGGCGAAAGCAACCTTTTCAAAGGTACTTTCGTCAATGCCATGATAGATTAAAAATAGAGCTATCTTGTCTAGTCTCCTTTATTCTTTTAGGGCAGCCTTCTGATTGTTTGTTATTTCTGTTTCCTTTTCTGGGATTCTGGGTTCATTGTATCTTTTTACAACAATTTCCCATGCATCATGTGATCCGAGTAGTGCTTTCATCTGGATGTACCAATTTTCATAATTTTCTTTTGTAAGACGAGGAACTTGTGGTTGGAATATCATACTTGAGGATGCCATTCTTTTCGAACCTTGCTCTGATATCAGTTTGATAGATATTTGTTGCAACAAAAAAGAATTCAAAATATAAAATAAAAGAGTTTTGACTCAAAAAATATGTAGGAAGCTTGGATTGAATCAATAGACACTTTCACTATTGCTTTAGAATAGAACACAAGGCTGTAGTACAATAGAGCAACCACAATCTTTCACTTACGCCGAAGTCACCCTTTCTATCTCAACACACACACTACATCACAATAATGTCTTACTATTTATAGACTCAATTAACAGCCTATACATATGGTCTACGAAGGGTCACATGGCCCATCACATTGTACACCTCTTTTCACCAAGCACCCTTTCACATTGTACACTTCTTTTCACCAAGCACCCCATCATATTGTACACCTCTTTTCACTAAGTATCCCATCACATTGTACACCTCTTTTCACCAAGCACCACATCGGTTTAGTTAAACCGCCACTTATGAATCTTCTAGAGAGAAGGAATGAGCATAGTCACTAAAGGACAAATTAATATTCAGCAATTACATCAGATGTGATATTGATGCTGTTGAAACTTGCATGTCAACTTTCAAAGCTTCATTGGCATTTGTTTTTCCAAATTCGTTGGTTCTGATGTCTGCATCTTTTGAGTTAGTTCAAATTCTCTTGCTTAATGTTAATTCATGTCTCACTCTCTCTCTATTGTTGTTTTTTTGTTAGAACTGCCTTGTTTCTCGCTCTATGAGTTTTCCCCAAGAATTAACTACCTTTCTGCAGTTCTAAAAAACTAATGGTCTCTCTCTCTGTCTCTCTGTTTTTAAGAATAGCTTCTCTCTCTAGCTCCAACTGGGAGGTTGCTATATACAGTGTGATCCTCTTTCACTCTCTCTCATTCTCTCTCTGTTGGTTTTTCTTTTCTTTTTCCTTGGAGAATGCCTCTTTGTTTCTCCATTACTTTCAAGGGCTGTTTTTTCATGAAAATCTCTCTCTCTCTCTCTCTCTCTCTCTCTCTCTCACTCCTCTCGCCCTTTTGTTTCACTATTGCTCTGAAATGGATTGTTTTCTTCCATGGAAGTGAATACAATCTCATGAAAATGACTACAATTCTTAGGTGTATTTTGACAAGTTGCTTTTTTATTTTTGTCTAGCTGCCCCAAGAGTCTAGAGAGAGAGAATGTGTTCTCTCACAGCAAGGTGGTTATTTGCCCTTAGGGGTGGAAATTCGTCGGGTCAGGTCTGTTAGGCTCACTTAGTTAGAACCCTTTCGTATGAATGCGGATGCGCTCAACGAAACCATAAAATATGAGAAGCAAAATATGCCAAAAATCGATGTGTGTGCATAAGCGGGAAAACATGCAATAACGCATATAAAGAAATAAATATCGTTGGCACCAGATTTACATAGTTTTTACCTTTTCAGACGAATCTACAGGAGAAAGAGACGAATCTACTATTAACTCAAAGGCTACAATAGTATTTTAAGAAACAACATTTCTTAGGATCATCGATTTCATCTAGAGATTTCTCTCTTTGGGATTTTCGTCTTTGATCTCAGAGACTTCTTTCCTTTCTTGAGGTTTTTTCTCATTAAAAGAAAATGTTCTTTCTTTCTCTCATTTTCCTTTCTTTCTCCCTCTTTTATCTCTCAATAATGAAAAGACTTAAGAAGATGGTCACGAGCTCTATTTCATCTTCTTCATCTCTTTAAGAAAAATGACAACTCTCTCTCTTTTCTTCTCTCTCAAAGAAGGATAACTTTCTCTCTTCTTCTTTCACAGAGAATGATGAATCTCTATCTTCTTCTTCTCCTCTATAGAAGGAGGCTTCCTATATTTTTCAATACTCCAAGAAGAGTCCGCCCAAAGAAAGGATCCGAAAAGATGCATGTTAAAAAATGGCCCAGTGAGGTTCACGCTCAAAAATGGCCCAGAGAGGTGGCTTTGGTTTAACCAATCAATAGTCCACATAACCTCCCATGTGATTTCTATTGGTATGGACTTAAGGGGATGACAACCATATTTAGAAGTGTATCCCATAACCTTCTAAAAAGGAGGTCTATCTCTATCTCCATTTTAAGAAAGAGATAAGAGGAATATTTTCCATACCAAAAGCTCATTCCTATGGAAAGAAGACTAAGTTAACAAGTCACCCTTTTCGATATTTTCGAACTGCCCAAATTGGTTAGGACAATTTCCGTCGTGTCCCTATGTCATGCGATGGGATGCCTAATAATCTCCCCCTCAATTCCAAGAGGGAAGTCTCCCTTCACAAATCAACCAGGTGCTCAAATGGCATCCGTGTTAGCCATGCTTCTCCATGACTCTTGTTAGTTTTTAGCTAAGGTATTCGACATCATATCCGACATATGCTCATGTCGAAATGGACTTTTCCTATTTGAAACAATTTGTCACCCTTCTGCAGCTTGGATTGTCATACAACCACTCCCCCTAGATTCTCATCTCGAGATTGACTTCAATCTAATTCTCCAGTGATGTGTTCATCTGTGTACCCATGTAACACATGTTTCCTCCCCCAAAGCACAAACACACTTTGGATTTTCATCTGAGATACTTGAATATCAAAATGACTATTGTCTAGTGTTCTATGACAAGATTAGTGATATCTGAATCTTCTCACTATGTCACTGTCAGTCCATAGAGTCACAGACAGTTAAAAATTGATTTATTGTTTGTCAAACTTGTGAGTGACGATCCATTGGTCAATACCTTATTTGTACAGTGGCGATTCACTATTGGTCAAGGTGATGAATGGTCCATTGGTAAATACTTTCTTTGCACAGTGGCGATTCATTGTTGGTCAAGGTGATGACTAATGGTTTGTCGATCAAGACTTTCTTTGCACAGTGGGCACTCACCGACAATCTCTAACTGCACTCACCACACCTCTGTTGCATGTGCTTCCTACGCCGACCTATTGAGAACTTTGTGTGTGTATTCCTTATTCTTCTTGGTTGAAGGGATCTCCTGGCACTTAACTCTCGTGCCTTTTTGCCTTCAGCAACTTTACCAGGTCATAGGTATGATTCTTATGCTTGGATATATATCATCTTACATAGCTCTAATCCACACCTCTTTGTGTTTGTCGTTCAGACTTCCTAGTAGATTTTTGATCCACCCCTTGTGAGGTAACTGGTAGAGGGTATACATCCCCTAGAGCACCTTTTCAGTTCAATTGTTGGTGACACTTCTTAAAACAGGTTGCTCCCCCTGCTCCTCATCATCTGAAATTGACATGTCAACTCTTTGGTCCCATCTTCTTGTTTCACCTCTCCCCCGTCTTTATTTACCATGATGGATGAACTATGACTAGTTCTAAACCATTGAAGATTCGTGGCTTTGCTGCCTTCATCATGTCTGCAATAGTAAGGTCTTCTTGAAAGACCACACCTATACCCCTGATGCGAGGGAAAACATGTAATAAAGCATATAAAGAAATAATTATTACTGGCATCGAATTTATGCGGTTCACCTTTTTCAGGCTACCTTAATGAGAGAAAGAGATGAATTCACTATTAATTCAAAAGTTACAATAATCTTCCAAGAAACAACCTTTCTTGGTATCTCTGATTTCATTCAGAGAATTCTTTTCTGGGATTTCCCTCTTTGATCTCAGAGACTTCTTTTCTTTTTAGAGGTTGTCTCTCACTAAAAGAAAATGTTCTCTAATTCGTTCATTTTCTTCCCTTCTCCCTCTTTTCTCTCTCAACAAAGAAAAGACTTAAAGAAGATCACTATCTCTCTTTCATCTTCTTCTTCTCTCTAAGAAGAATGACAACTCTATCTCTCTTCTTCTCTCTCAAAGAAGGATAACTCTCTCTCCCTTCTTCTCTCATAGAGTATAGCGAATCTTTATCTTTTACTTCTCTACTTCACCTCTACAGAAACGCCTTCCTATATTTTTCAATTCTCCAATAACAATCCACCCAAAGAAATGTTTAGAGAGATGCACGACCAAAAATGGCCCAGAGAGGTTCACGCCAAAAAATAGCTTAGAGATGTGGCTTTTGGGTTTCAAGGGTCATAAGTCAGGATTTTCTTAGGGTTTACTAAATTTGTATGGACCACATACGTTTGCCTTAAAATAAATTTTTGTAAGTAATATGGTTGATATTCTGTAATCCTTTAATATCCCTATGCATTGGAGGAGATTTTAAACTTGCTAGATAAATGGATGAGTACCTTTCTCTAAGGTGATCCATTACTACTGCTATTAGCTTATTTAATTGTTTTATTGAAGGTCATTCTTTGATGGACTTTCCTATGTCGGGTGCAAACTTTACTTGGTCTAGTAGTAGCTTATCTTACCTCGCCATGTTTAACTTAGATAGATTTTTGGCTTCTAGTAGTTGGGTGGATGCATTCCCATTGACATCTGTTAAAGCTCTTCCTTGCCTCTCCTCAAATTATACGTTCATTATTCTGAATATTGCATTTATTAGGGGGCGCCTAAGCCATTTCGCCTAGAGATTGGATTGCTTGAGAACAACAAGGCTGTAGAGCTTATTAGATCCACCTGGATAAACTCATTGGCCTATGAATCTATGGAGTATCAATTGCACAAAAAATCTCCTTAATATCAATCATAGGCTATTTTATGGAAGAAAGCTAATAATTATAATGTGAATGCCAAGTTGGAGGAATCCTTGCTAGCTATTGAATCCATTAATGACTCTGCTCAAATCAAATCAATTAAAGAAATGCTAGAATGAAGGACTTTAGTGAGCTGCTTAAATTAGAGGAAATCTATTGGAATCAAAGGTCTAATAATAAGTGGCTTAAGGAGGGTAACCGTAATACGAAGTTCTTCCATACCATTGCAAGTGCTAGGAACTAGGAGAATATGAAAGGATATTTCTGGCTTATCTTGTCATGGTGTTGAAGATAATGATAGCAATGGTTTAGAGTTGGCTATTGTATATCATTTTAAAACGGCATTTTCTTCTGAAGTTAGGTTTAAACCGAGATTAAATAAAGTTCCTTTCAAGGTGCTTCCAGTGGGTGTTGCTTCACAGCTGGAAGTACAGGTGTCTATGGAGGAACATAAATCTGCATTGTTTTCTCTTTTTGGTGACAAAGCTCCAGAGCTAGATGGTTTCCTCCTTATTTTATTTCAGAAATTTGGGAATTTGGTGAAGGTGGAGCTTTTCGAGATGATAAGGGGTTTTTCAATGCGGGGAGAAAAGTTTAAAGGAGTTAATTCAAATTATGTTGCATTAATTCCCAAAACATCTATCATTGCAGAGTTATCTGATATTAGGCCTATTAGCCTTTTCTCGAGTATTTATACAATTATTGCTAAAATTTTGGTGATAAGGCTTAAAGGGGTTCACCCATCAATTATTTCTGATCCTCGAGCAGCTTTTATTCAAGACTGTCTCATCTCGGATAGTGTGTTGGTAGCATAGGAGTGTGTTCATTCAAGAGTTTTAAGCCATCTTCTAGAGGTAGTCATTAAACTAGACATGTAGAAGGCTTATGATAGGGTTGAATGGGGTATTTTGAATAGAAATTATGAAACAAATGGGTTCCTCTGATAGATGGACAAGTTGGACAATTGACTCTATGTCATCTTCCCATTTCTCTATTTTAATTAATGGTAGCCCAAAAGGCTTCTTTAGGACCACCAAGGGTTTACTCTAAGGTGATCGTTTGTGCCCTTTCCTCTTTACAATTTATGTTGAATGTGACCGTTTGTCCCCTTTCATCTTTATGATTTATACCGAGTGCTTTAAATAGATGATAAATAATGTGGAGAATGCAGGTACATTTTTTGGGTTTTTAGGTTGCGGCAGATGGACTTTGTGTATCCCACCTTCAATATGCTGATAATACATTAATTTTTTACCAAGCAGATGTTGATCAAGTGTCTAATATTGCTTGCTTTTAAATTGTTGTGAAGTAGCGGTGGGGCTCAAGGTTAATTTTGATAAGACCTCTCTTATTGGTATTAACTTTAGGGAAGAGTTAGTTAAGAAGTTTATTGTGGCTTTGGGGTGTAAAGTGGGCTCTTTTCCTTTTATTTATTTGGGGATTCCAATTTATGTTGGAAGGGCACCAATATCGGTTTGGGATAATGTTTAACATAGAGTCCAAGTCAAACTGGAACTATGGAAACCAAAATATTTATCTTTAAGAGGAAGAGTAACTCTTTTACAGTCATACTTGGCAAATTTACCAATCTACCAAATGACAGTTATGGAAATGCCAACCTCTATAGTAAAGAAAATAGAGAAGATGATGAGAGATTTCTTGTAGGGTTCAGACACTGAGAATAAGAAATGTCATCTTCTCGATGGGATAGAATATGTACACCAAAAAAGTGAAGGTGGATTGGGTATCAGAAAGGTGGGGCTAGTCAACCAAGCTTTGTTATCCAAATCATGGTGGCATAGCCTTACCCTTAGGGATCAATTATGGTACAAAATCGTTACCCAAAAATATGGAATAGATAGGCTTGGTGTTTGGATTGGGGGTGGGTTAGAAATCAGAGCAGTTCATGTTTTTGGCGTGCTATTTTCTTATGTAAATAGCTAATTCTCAGCAATAAAAGATGAGTTGTTGATGATGGTAGAAATATCTCTTTTTGGCACAAAAAATGGGCAGGGTATATGCAACTTAAATGGGTCTTCCCAGAGGTGTTTAATAAATTGATGCAGCCTAATGCAAAGGTTTCTGAATTGGTTGAATTTAGGGGTGATGGAATGGGGTGGAATGTTAACTTCAACTATAATAGGGTTTATGAAACAACTCTGTCTAGTTTTTTTTACAGGGAAGTGGAGGATGAGGTTGTTTGGGAACTTGAGTCTAATGGCCTTTGCTTGGTTAAATCACTTTACTGTTTGCACTTTCTTGATCGGGTTAGATGGTCTTGACCCCAAGTGCCTACTTTCTGGAAGTGGTCTATCCCTCATAAACTCCAGGCTTTCCTATGCTTGGCTGCACAAAATAAGATTCTGACCTTGGATAATCTTATTAAGAGAGGTAAGATTCTCCCAAATCTATGTTTGATGTGTAAAGGGGATGGTGAATAGGGGATGGTGAATCAGGGCCCTATCTCTTTTTACACTATTCCATGGTAAAAAGAATTTGGTACTAATTTTTTGCTTGAGAAGGGGTTTCAATGGCCATGCCTCAAAGTGTGTTCGGAGTGGCTACCAATCTTAATTTTTTGCACCTCCCCAAGGCTGGAAAGAGCGTGTGGCAAATTACCTTAGCTGCGATTTTATGGGAAGTTTGGTAAGAGAGGAATAGAAGAACCTTAGAAGGGGTATGTCTACCTTTTGATAGAATATTCAACACAATCAAGCATACTATCTGGTGATGAGTGTTTGTTGTTCATGAGGGAAAGGCCATTGAAGGCATAATGCTCGACTCGTTCTGAGCCAATCTGTATTTTTGAAGCATCACGACACTTAAACAACCGTTATAGTCACAATTATACAAGTATCGTGATGGTTCTAATGTTCCCCCATCGTCATGGTCATAATGGAACCATGATAACTTAAGCCCCACACCAAGAGCATTTGAACCCTCAATGACCATCATGGTATTCAGTCAACGGTGATGCCTTTACAAATCTACGACCGTCATGAAGGGTATTTTCATTAAAAAAAATACAAACAATGGAGAAAAGGAGTATGTATGCGGTATTAAAAAACTTAGAATTCATTTTTAATAATCTCATAAAAAGGTATATTTTATGTCATTTTCTTAAAATATATTATTATTGCATTGTGTTTCAAAAGCACATGTACAATGCCAAAACAACATGCATCTCTTTGTGCTCCCTCCCTCTAGTTTTGCTCACATAGAAGTAAATTGTAAAGTTCTTTTCTCGAGCAAAAGACTAATTTTTTATCTGAATTTTGGGATATGCATAGAATTACCTACGAGTCATTTCAAGAAAATGTATTTTTAAGAATTTAAAGATCTATATTTGACCATAAAAAATTGGATGATAGAGTCAATCCTATAGCATGATTTTTTATAGACACTCCTTGAATTAACTTTCAAATTTCTCATAATTGGTTGTTAGTTGGGCAGGTTATATGCCTAAAGTCTAGGTTCCAACAAATTAGGGGAAGTTATGAATCTTTAGTACTCAAAATTCATGGGTTTTCAATATCAGAGATTTCTATCTTCAATTTCTCAAATTTATAAATTGGACTTTCTTTAATGGAAAATATATAATGAGACCATTTACCTTTTGTACAAGGTGGTCACAATTAATCTTGACCTTTGGATGGGAAATTGGGCAACAACATTTATTTCATTGACAAAGCTTAAGCTTCAAAAGAAATTTTCTCAATCTTTGTAACACACCCAAGCTATTAGATTTCACGTCGGATGGTCATAAGTAATAGTGACTTCCCCATATCAAAGGTAAATGATCTTATTGTATACAATCCCGTTTTTAAAATATCGACGTGTTCCTATTTTTAAAAAATTTGGAATATGCTCCTCCGATTTGAGCATATAATCCTGTCCAAAAAGAGAGAAGAAGAAAAGAATATTCAAAATCTTCCTTCGCGGAGGAGATCTGTATCTTATCGAACAAAAAAAAAAAAACTCAAATTAAATTATCTATATCAATGTTGCATAAGGATACCATTACGTGCTTCGTTGTCTATAGGCATTTAGGTGTCTAGTGCGGAAGGCAAAAAAATCAATACCTCGCAACACATCAGCATAATAATTTGGGAAAATTATAAAAACCCCCTCGAAATATACATTCTACGTAACTTCCCTCCAACTAATTTCTTTTTCTCAATTTTTACCCTAAAATGAACTTTTATAGCAAATACCCCCCAAATCAAAAAGTTATACTTTTTATGAAAATGCCATCCCCCGTACAGAAGAAATTTTGTTGGGCCATAGACTCATGAACATAGTATCGGATCAAGAGAAAAAATCAGACTGCCTATAAATAAGTGTTGACCGCCTTTAAAAAGTGCCGGACTGAGAGAAAAAAGTGTCGGACTGCCAATATTACTGGACCACCTTTATGAAGTGATGAACCGCCTTTAAAGTGTTGGACCACCTTTCTAAAGTGACTTTTTGACAAAAGGGTTTTTTTGTTCAAAAACATTATGACCTTTTTACTTGAGGGTTATTTACTATAAAACTTGGCTTTGGGGTAAGCGTTGTAAAAAAAACGTTTGGTAGGTAGGAGATTGTCTAGAAAGTCTACTTTTGAGAGGAATCTGCAACTTTCCTTAATAATTTTCTCTTTTACTTTTTTCTAATAAGAATCAAACTAAGATATAACAACAGATCAATTAAGTTTGAGCCTGATTCCTATATGGTGTATTACTCTCCAGTTCTCCACGATATAAATCCACACTACCACACATGCAAGTAAATATGTAACATCTAGAGAGAGAAAGTGCGTGATTTTTAGGACTGGCAACAAGTTGGGTATGGGTCGAGTCCGGCTGGATCCAGACCTAGACCCAAATAGTATTCAGTTCCAGGTTTTGGACTCAGACTTGACTTGTCGGATCGAAAAGTTGGACCCACACTCATACCCTCGAGTCCCAAGTCTATCCTGTCGGGTCTTTGGTCTAGTCGGGTCCATTGCCACCCTTACTATGAGATTTTGTTTTTTGTTTGTTGTTTTTACCCTTTTTTACCATCATATACACATATTATTGGCAACAATGTCACAATCACCCGCCATTAGATTTCAAGTTGTCTGATTTGTCGTTCAACAGCCAAAGATCACTCCGAGTTCTTATTGCGTATGATCTTTAATACATTCCCTTGTTATCTCACCCAATTTCAGGAAATAGTTTCTCACTTTATATAAATCAGTTGTAAAATTACAAAGGATTACTGGAAATCTCGGAATTTCAAATGGACTTCAAAAATTTGTTGGCAATTTCATTTTATTGGAAAACTGTTGGATAATTGTCACACTATGTAAAATTTTGCATCTTTCTGGTCTTTGGATATCTAGTTTGGCTAGTTTCTTTTATTAGAATCCAACTTGTTTTTACATTATCATGTAAACTAATTTAGATTAACTACAATGAAGCTGAAAAACAGTTTGTGTTTGTGTTTGTGGACCAGTGTTGAAGGAAATACTCTTATTTATTTGTGTAAAACAGGGTTTTTCATGAACTTTGAAATAGTTTTTGGATTTTGATCTTTTTGTGAAAGGTAAGGGAAGGAATTTTGATATTATTTCATATTTTTGGTCATTCAGTTTTATTATGGTCCAAATAAAAAAAAGTGTTTACCTCCCTGAAACTGCCAGAGTACATTTTATCAAATTATGCTTCACTACAAAAGATAGTCAAATTAAAAACTATGATATTTTCTGTTATGAAAGGAAATAAAAAATTGTAGCTCTCACACATTTTAGTTTTCTCTCTTTCTTTTTTTCCTCATGTGTTGAGTCATTGATTTATAACCTTGCTCAATATTTATTTAGATAAGGATTTCTCGTTCCTTAGCACATACCAGTTGATTTCCAAAAGATGCTAGATTATTTCTTTGCTTTGTTTTAGTCATCATTCTGTGAGACTCAAGTCCACTCGGACTCAGTCATGTTCCTCGGCCTCGCCCAAACTCGCTCTATGGACGAGACCAAGCAGAGTGTCGTGGGTTTGACAGCAACTCACCCCACCCTAATAGAGCTCTTAAAAAAATTTTAAAAATTTTAAAAAAATAAAAAAATGCAAACAAGGGAAAACTCCACTATATTAGTTATATTAACCTTAAATTGATGAGAGACGATGGGCTATACGCAAAACGGATGCTCCAAAGAACATGAAAATGGTGTTTTATGATGCTTATATTAATTAGAGTGGCGACCCTTGAAATATGGCAGCTTAAGATACTTGAATATCATTCCTTGAGATGTTTTATATCCACAATTTGCTGCATTCTTGAAATATGTACTTGCTCAGGTTTGTTGAGATATTAAATATTCTTTGATCATGAGAAGGTGAAGAAGTTATTAGTCTTCTAAATGTGTATCAATGGGGTGACTCAGAGATGGGTTTTCTCAAATTGTATTTAGCTAGAACTTGCATAACATTTAGTGGTGATCATCAGATGGAAAAAAATAGACTGGGTTATACAAATATCAATTGTGATATTTTTTGTTCTACCGAGGGGTTGTCGTCAACAAATGTAGGAATCCTGGACATTAGCCTCTTTCAGTCTCTTTTTCTTTTTTTTTTGTAGCCATGTTTAGTTTTTCTATTTTTTTTTGTAGCCATGTTTAGGGTCTGAAGCCACAACCTCAAGGTTGCAACATTGAGGGCCTTCCAGTTAAGTATGGTTTTGAACCATCCATCATCTTGAGCCGAACATACAAGCAAAGAAGTAGATCACCTTCTACAGATGTTGCGTCGTGTACTAGATTCTGCAAATTATCGACATGTTTTCAACAATAGAGATGACAACAGAGATGCAAAGCATCTTGTTTCACACTCCTATTTAGATGTTTGAATTGGGTTCTAACATAATCTTACTGAAGATGGTAGGAGAGATCTTCCCCAATAAGTCAGGTTTGTTGATCATGAAAGACAAACCAAGAGCAGCCATGGAACCCTTTAATTTGTAATGTGTTGATAGTACATCGTAAAAAGAATTTGACTTTGTGCTGAAAGATTAGTGTGAAAATTTTGTGTGAATAGGGTTTCTTTTGGGTATGTCAATGGGGGAAAAGGCCTCCTATCCGATTTTTCATTAATTAAAATAAAAAAGAATTAGAATTCGTCATACAACCCTAAAATTGGGTAGTTGCACCAAATCATGGAATAGTAAAGGACTGATAAAGTCTGGTGGACGGTGGCGCTATACAGTAGCACCGGGGCCCGTCGCTGCTCTTTTGGCTAGAGCATCAACAACCATATTTGCCTCACGATAAACATGCGCAATGGACCATTGAAAGTTTGGTACAGCAATTTGTGTGAATAGGTTTGACATGTGTTGGGTACAATTTTAAAAAAACCTGATCAAAGATCTCCAACTCAAACAAAGATCTCCAACTCAAACTACATTCCTCTAGATTTATATATTTCTTGTTTTTTGACCCACTTTCAACAAAGATCTCCAACTCAAACTGCATTCCTCTAGATAGATGCCATCCCATTTTTAAGCTATTGTCAAATAGGACCTCTAGGATATAGGTGGACAAACACAATTTATATATTTCTTGTTGTTTGACCCACTTTGAACAAAGATCTCTAACTCGAACTATTTTCCTCTAGATAGATACCATCTCATTTTTCATCTTGCATGGCAGTCTAACATCTTTCCTCATGGATCACTACCTAATCCCTGGGGCCTTGGAGCTAGTAGCCCTTTTCTGGCACATAAACATTGCGACATTGATGGTGTTACTTAACTGAACAAAGATGTTTTACTGGTAGTTTTCTAGTAAATTGTAGGCAGGGTACATTGTTGCGCGCGTATTTTGTTTGCCTTTGTCTCATACTTTCTTACTTTTTAGGTTTGACGTTGAGCACAAACCCTCTTTTACCATTCATCCTTGCCAAACTTGTTATTGCCAAGCACTCAATATCCACATTCTCACTTCATTCTAAGCTCACTAGACATGCGATCTTGTATTGTTACACATTGTACACTTGGTTTGTACAAATTTACACTTGCCATGTACTTTGTCAAGGGTCCTTCACATCACGAAGGAGAGCTAAAATTTTGAGGCATTCAAAAGAGAGGCGCATTACCCCTTAAGACTAGTTAATGAGAGTGCCCTATATCAAAGAAGGGTCCCTATCTATAGTGATACTTGTGATTTCCCTTGAACCCTGCCTTTTCAGGTTACTACCCTTGGTTGTGTCCTTGATGCAACTTGACATTCCTTTCCTATTTCTTTATTGATTACGAAAACAAAGGTTGTGGAGTAGATCAGGATTGAGTTTTGATCGGCTCACTACGTCTTCAGTTGACTTGGCAAGTGTTATCCAAGTAAAACTTGTATCCCCATAGCCCAATAACATATTAAAGAAAATGATGATTCAGGATCTAATTTAGTCTTATAAAAAACTCAAGAAATCTTACGACTCAGCTGAATTTTTTCTATGGAAAGCTTAATTGTTTTACGACTTGTCAAGTACCTTGAGTTGACACTGACAAGTGTTCAATACTAAAACCGAGGTTTTTAATGGTTGGAGATAAGCCCAATCATATGATTGAAGACATTCACCATTGCCCTCTATGCTAATACGAGTTGTTGACCTTAACTGCCCATGCCTTATGAAAATTTCACAAGGACCAAATGCACATGCCTCTGCCATTTTTAAACTGACTTTAGCTTCTTCTTTCTTGAGAACATTTGTATTGATCGAAAGGATAAATACAATGAGGTAAAAGTAAATCCAAGAGTACCTTAAGTAAACGAAACTCCTGGTAAAAAAGAATAGGTCATCAGACCCTATACAAAATGGGTTATAAAATTATCCCCTTACACAGTGTACTGCAACTATACATAAAATAAAGAGAGTAGCTAACAAAAAATCCCAGCCCACAAAAAAACCCTGCCTCAAAAGGAAGCACGTGCTCTGTAACCACCCGAAGCTAAAAGGGCATATTCTTCAACATGGACCTTGGCTCCGTCCTTGGCCATCAGATCCGCGAACCCGTTCGATGTCCTTGAGATATGCTTCCATAAGATGGACGTGTCCCTACAAAGATGCTCAATCTCATCATAAATAGACACAAGATACCAGGGATGAGTAGCTTTCCTTGAAGCCCAAGCAATAATGTTTTTAGCGTCTCCCTCTACTAACAATAATTGTCCCCAACAACGGTCAAAGTTTTGTATGCCTCTAAGTAGAGCCATTGGTTCGGTGAACTGAGAGTCTTGGATGCCGAGATATTCAGAGAAGGTAAAAAATACATTTTGTTAGTGATCCCTAAAAACTCCACCTGCCCCTGAATGGCCTGGGTTTCCCAAAGAGCAATCGTCAAAATTCAATTTGACTGCTCCTTGGGGAGGAGGTTCTCAGGCCTTTGAAACTTTATTTTTCTTTGGTTTGTGAAGTAGGATATGCTCCCACTACGGTATAAAGAAGTCCGCAGGGATACCCTTGAAAAAATGGTAGTTTGAAGCACAAAAGTTTACTAAGGATGTAACCTTATGGAGGAGAAAGGGGGCTAGACGGACCTATCCTCAAAATATTATGGTATTTCTTTCTTTTCAAATAGTCCAAATTGTTGCTGCCACCACGGCTTTCCATAGGATTCAGCCTACCTTCAGCCAGTGTGATGCCAAGTTTAGGGCCATAAGGTCTTTAACGGTTGGAGGTATTACCCAAAAGACCCCAAATAGTTGCAACACTAGGCACCATAGATCATGGGCTGCGTTACAATGTAGGAACAGATGATTGTTCTATTCCTCTTGACTCAAGCACATGATGCTTCTATTGGGACTAGGGATTCCTTTCTTTTGAAGTTGATCCACAGTACGAGCCTTTTTAGAACCTGCAATCCAATTAAAAGTTTCCACCTTTGGGGGTGCAATAGTCTGCCAGACCTGTGCTAGAATCGAAGTTGGGTTGAGGGGGAAGGTAGGTGATTGGATTAGCTTTTTATAGAAAGAAGCGACTGTGAACTCCCCTTTAAGAGCAGGGGACCATACCAGTTTATCTCTACCCAAGATGGAAATAAAAGTGTTGTGTATTGTTGTGAGGAGAGAAAGGAATTCATTATATTCGCCCTTAGAAAGATTCCTTCTAAAAGTTGGATGCCAAACTCTTCTTCCTCCATCCATTCTTAACTCCTCTTGTATTGTAGCCTCTCTATCCAAAGCAATAGAGAACAGAGAGGGATAGGAGTCCCTCAACCTATCCATAGGTCAGTTCAGAATCGCACTTTACTTCCTTCTCTTGGGTAGAATCTAATAAACTTCTTGAAAAGTTCAAGGGTGCCAATAAAGGACCTCCAAACCCCTGAAGCATTAGACCAAGGGTAGTCTGGAATCCAAGACTACTCTGGGATCCAAGAGTAGTCTGCAATATTATACTTGTGTCGCAACACCTTGGCCCAAAGTAAGTCAGGCAAGATTTTGTTTTCTTAAGTTTCTAATCCCCAACCCGCCTTGGTGTTTAGGGAGGCGTACCTTTTCCCAGGAAATAAGGTAGAATTTGGTTTTCTTCGCCTATCTTGACCAGAGGAAGTTCCTCATGAGCTGGTCAAGACGTTTTACCGTAGAGACCGGTATTTGAAAGAGGGACATCATGTACACAGGTGCATTGGCCAAAGTAGCCTTGATAAGGCTGGTTCTTCCTACTTGTGACAAGTATCTCTCTTTCCAACCAGCCAACCTTCTGTCGACCTTATCTAACACTATGGACAAAAGTCTCTTTTTTGGTTTTTCGAGACCAAGGGGAAGACCCAAGTAGGAAGTAGGGAGGTCTCCTACTTGACATGCACAGTTTGGGATGAGCTCCCTGGTTTGGGTGGTGATGATAGTTATACTCATCATTTTCGATTTCTCCATATTAACCTTGAACCTGGTGGCAAATTGGAAGCATTTGAGGTACATTATGAGGTTTTCGACTTCAAAAGAGGAGGCATTTAAAAAGACTAGGGTGTCATCTACATATTGCATATGTGACACAATAGGCCCTCAACGATAAGACTTGAAGCCTGAAAGAAGGCCAGCTTGGTAGAGATGATCTAGTAAGCGGCTGAAAACCTCTGTCGAGATAGCAAAGAGAAAAGGACAGATGGTCCCCTTAGCATTGGCCTCTCGATGAGGGAAAGTAGCCTTTGGGAGTCCCATTTATGAGGATTGAAAAATTAGGGTGGGAGTAACACCCTGTCATCTAAGTACGCCATCTATCTCATAACCCCATTCAAGCCATTGTCTCATCCAGTATCGACCAGTTTACATGGTCGTTTGCTTTTTCCCAATCAATTTTGAAATGAGACCAGGTTTTTGATTCGATGCCTGGAATGGATGCATTCATTTGCGATCATGGCTCCATCAATGATTTGCCTATTTTTTATAAAGGCCTACTGTGAGGGAGAGATGACCGACGGGAGAACCTCCTGAAGTCTAGAGGCCAGGACCTTAGATAGAATTTTATATGAGGAGTTGAGCAAACTTATGGGGTGAAAATCCTTAATTTCCTTAGCCCCTTGGACCTTAGGGATTAGCGTAATGAAGGAGGCATTGATAGATTTATTGAGAATACCCCGCTGGAAAAACTCTGCAAAGAAATTTAAGAAATCCATGCGAAAAGTATCCTAGAAAACCTTAAACGGTGCCACAGGAAATCCATCAGGCCCAGGAGCTTTGTCATTGGATAGGTCATCCAAATCCTTAAGAATTTCGTCTTCAAGGAATGGGCATTCTAGCCAAGTTGCTTGCTCTTCTGAGAGGGTCAGAAAATCTAAGTCAGCCATAGCTGGTCTACGACTAGAGGGACTTGAGTATAGGTTCTTGAAAAAATTTAAGATTGCTGATTCAATCTCCTTACGTTGGTCTAAGACAAGGTTGTTTACTTTGATGGTAGAGATTGTATTGTCCCTCTGGCGACAGTTGGCAATCCTATGAGAAAACGAGTATTGTGATCGCAGTTTTGAGTCAGTTAACTCTTGACCTTTGGTACCGGTAGATCTCTTTTTTGTCAACGTGGACAAGTAATTAAGTTTGGTTTGGGTTCAGAGCTCAGCTTCAGAAGAAGATAGAAGGCATGATTCTTCAATGTTGTCTAGGTCTTGCAAGGTCTTAAGAAGGTCAGACTTTATTTGGGAATAGTTTCCCGAAACGGATGACTTCCAACACCTGAGTGAGGCTTTAAGAAGTTGAATTTTCGATTGCAGTCTAAACCCTACTCTACCTTTAACTTGGGCAGAAAAAGAATTCCACAAGGTAGGGATCAGAGTTGAGAGAGACCTTTCTTCCAGCCAGGCCAGTTGCAATCTGAAGCGTTTAGGTCCCCTGCAGAGAGGTAAGGTTGACAAAAGAATAGGGAAATGGTCAGAGACAGGCGTGGCCATTGCATGAGATCTCAAGAACTCTTCCTCCCATTCTGGATTAAACATAAATCTATCCAACTTGGATAGAGATGGTTGGCAATAGTGACTGGACTAGGTGAATCTATTTCCTTGAAGAGGGATATCAAGGAGATCAGTCCTAGAAATAAAATCAGAGAAGTCCAACATGCCTTGGGAAACCCGACTGCTGGTGTTCTGATCATGAGACCACGTGGTAATGTTAAAGTCCCCACCCAGGCACCAGGTAGGATGAGATAGGGCAGCGATATAATCCAATTTGGACTAGAAACGCTGCCTATATGTCGAGTTACAGGGGCCATAGATGGCCGAGAATTTCCATGCAAGGCCGTCCGAGAGTCTGGACAGCAAAATGGTGACTTAGAAGTCCCCTAGATGTGATGATTTCAAAAGATGATCGGTTGGGTCCCAAATAACCTAGATACCCACTGAAGCACCTATCGTAGGTAAGGCTACCCAATGGCATGGTCTCCTACCCCATACCTGACGAACTTGGAGAAGGGAGGGCTCATGGCACTTGGTTTCGGTTGTTAGAATAGTGAGACGGTGTTTGGAAGTGAGGTCCTTAATGGGCTTTCTTTGTGAAGGTTGACTCAGACCTCTAATGTTCCAACAGACTATCTTCATGAAGAATAAGCAAAGGAGGGGATGGAGGCAATCTGGGTGAATGCCTCATAGGACAGCCTAGGAGGGGAAGGGGGGGGGGGGGCCGCGGGGAGAAAGCCCTTCAAAAGTTGAGGGACCCTGAACCGCTAAAGAGGAAAAGAGGTTGAGAAGCACCCTCTTTCCTTTGAAACCGACCTTCATGAGGCTTTGGGGGTCGGCGAGCATGAAGTGATGAGTTGCACCTTCTGAGCCATCATGTTGGAATCCCATCACGCGGTACATGTCTTTCATCCTTTCTAAGTCACGGTCAGACCCTTCCCCAACGACCCCCTCAACTCCTGAGTTTACTGAGGGGGGAGAGAAGGGAGTAGAGGAATCCTCTAGTGGTGGGTTAAGGTGATCCACATCGACCTCCCCGTTTAAAGCCACAAATGAGGGAGGAGAGATGAGCTGGACAGCAGGCTCAGACAACTCCATCTCTTGCTGATGGGGTGAAGGGGGAAGGGAGAAAGGCAGGTAGAGATTAGAAGGGAGGGTAGGAGAAGCACAGAGTGGGGGGGAAGAGAAGGCAAGAGGGGGAGGAGGTGGAGAAATAGGAGATGAAGGGTGAAGGAACGAAGGCTCAGGGAGAGGAGAGACGAAGGAAGGGGCAAAAAACCAGGGAAACGGAAGGAGAAGTGTAGGTAACGTGAGAAGGAGCTGTAGCAGGGAAGGCGGTGGGGGGAAGGTAGGTAAGATAGTGGGTGACCTCAATAGATTGGTGGGATCGACGAAAAGCCCCATAACAGTGATGGGAGGACATGGTTGCAGAGCTAAGGCAGAGAAAGAGAGGAAGCGAGGGAAGAAAAGGTTGAGGGAGGTGGGGGAGGGGGAGGAGGAACAAAAGAGATAGAAGGAAGAGGACCCAATAGGAAGGTTGCAAGCTGCCAAAGGACACGTGGCAACCCGGGAGGGAGGTGCAGAGGCCAAGGGAGGCTCGAGGTTGGGGGCTTGACCCGCAGATAAAAATTCTAGGGGTCTGAGGCACAAGGGAAAGATGGAAAGGAGAGAGAAATTAATGAAGAGGGGATAAGGAGGGGTGCGTGGTGGCCAACCCAAAGGAGGGATGGCCAGTTGGTAGCAGGGCAGAGAGAAGGACGACAGGTGGCGAGTGGGCTGTCAGTGGGGTAGGTAGGATGGCGGCTGGCTGACCAGCTGGCGGGAGGGTGATCGATGGCACAGTGGTAGACTCCGCCGTCAATGAGACAGGAGCAATCGGGGCAGAAAGGCGAGTGGTCCAATCAAGGGGTTAGTGGGGAGGCGGCTAGCTGTCCAGCTGGCGAGAGGGTGACAGGCAACATGGCAAGAGCGATCACAGGTGGTGTGGTAGACGACCCAAGCAATGTAGCAAAGTCAGGCTAGGGTCCACGGGAACGCCTGAATAAGGGACCTCGATGGAAGCAGAAATGGGCTCTTTACCTGGCGAGGACACTGACCTTGAGAGGGACACTGATTTTGAGAGGGACATTGACCTACTGGGTCGCTGGTCATGCTCTTGCCTTTAGCCCGACGGACTACGAGGGCTCGAGGGGCTCGAGGCTGCCAGACGTGCTTATTGGAAGTGGAGATAGGAAGATCCATGGCCGGGTCAAGGTGAGGGTTGGCTACGCCCCGTTGATGGCACCTCTTGAGAGTACGTTTCTTGTGAATCACGGGAATCCAAGCAAGAGGATTCGGGGGCTGAGAACGAGGGGGGGCATGGTTGAAGAAGGAGGAGGAAGGGGGAGAGGCTTCCGTCCAAGATAAAAAGGCGGCGAAGAAAAGAGACTGCACTTCGAGCCATAAGTTGGTAGGGATAGAACTGGAATCCAGGACTTCGATGAGTAGGCGAATGGAACCGAGGGTAAGAGTCTCAATGGATTTCCAGTGAATTGCAAGTAAATCATTGTAAGCTTCGGCTATCTTAGAGAAGGTCACTGAAAACCACGCATGGAGAGGAATATTATCAATGGTAAGCCAAACTCTCTTTATCTTGCAGGCTCCGGCAGATTCAGACCAAGCCGAAAGCGAACAGAAAGCCCCGCAAAAGGTGGAACACATCGGGGATTTAAGAACAAGTTGTGCCATCTTCGGAGAGGGAAAGGAGAGTAAAAACGAGCCTCCATTCATGCGTCGGCAGGTGAGAGACATTCATTCCACAATTTCTTGGCCCAACGCTCTATACCTCTCACAACATCCTATGGAGGACGGAAAGAAGGCACTAAGGAAGACTTTAGGTTCTCTTGCAGATGGGAAAAGGTCCCAGAACGAAGAGAAATGACACAGGGAAGAAAGGGGGAACGAACGGAAGAGCTGGGGTGAGGAACAGAGGGAGCAGTGATGGGCCTACCAGCAGGAGGAACCTGAAAGGACCAGCATGGAGCCAAAGCGAGCACATGGGAGAAAGAGACGTTGTGAGATACCTCCTTACTGCAAAGAGCTAGGGAAGGATGAAGATGAGGATGAGAAGGAAAGGTTCTGGGGTAAAGGTTGTAGATCTTAGCCCAATTGGAGGGAGGGGGGGAGAGGCGACGACCACGACGGCCCATATTTACTGAAATACAATCATATATTGTGCTTCTTTACACCTTCACAAGCAAAGAAAGCCCAAAACTAACTTTAGCTTTGATGGTTGTACTATTCTATGACTCATAGCATGCATCTTGTGAACATATGCATAGCTTCATGAGCTCGTATAATCCTATGTTTTTGTTTCAAGATAAAGAGTACTAAGAGGTTATTAATTATACCATGATCAAATCCTTATAATTTCGACGAAATGACGTTTTATTCCTTTTTTTTTTGTATTTAAGCTGTAATATTTTTCTTAAATATTCCATCACAGTTTGCTCTAATCAAAAGTTGAAACTCAGTTTGTGCCAGTCTCAAACTTGAATTGGAACATATAACCTTCCTGACATCAGTCAATTACGGGACTCATGTAATTAACTATCTTTCTATTATTATTATTATTTTGTGTTCATGTGATACAGTCAATTAAATGGGAAAGGGTTTGAACATCATATGTTTCTTCTTTGCATATTTCCTTTTCTCTTACATATGGCATGATCCATATGGTCTAGCAAACAGCATCGTCATGAGGGTTTTCACTTTCCAACAGTGGGTTGGAACTTGGAACCAATATGGAGGGAGATTTGAACGTAGAATTCTCATTCTCCCTCCATGTAAAATTCTCATTCTCCCTCCATCTTCATCCAACCTATTGATGAGCATGTTGTTATGATTGTCATGTTCAAGAAGGCGGATGCGGCTGCCTAGATGGCCAGGGTTCTGAGCCGCCTAGACGGGCACCGAGATACATCGATGGCCCTAAGGGAAGGGGGTT
>NW_006497083.1:3634475-3644830 GCF_000471905.2 Amborella trichopoda
CGCTAATATGGAGACCATGAATATGAAAAACACATAAATTTTAAAACTAAAAATAACTATTCTAGTAAGAAACATTTGGACGGTTAATTTTTTAGATGGAACAAGTACTTGCATTCATCTTTAAGATGGATGCTTTACACTTTTTGGACCGCATATATAGAAATGTGGTCTAGCCAGTATGAAACAATTTTCTTAAATATAAATATAAGGAGAGAGGTAAAATAGGGTTTGAGAAAGAAACGCTTTTCGAGTGCCAAGATCATATTTTTTAAGTTTTCTCGTTTAAGATGAAACCTTTTTTCGTAAGCACAAGACAGTAAAAAAGTTCAACCTTTTTTCTTAAGCACAAGACAGTAAAAAAAGTTCAAGGGGGAACTTCTTTCCTATATGAGTTCCTTTCATCAAACATGACAGTTGTATAGTAATTGGACTAAAAATATGCTCCAAAATCTTGCGCTTCAAGATGCTCTTGAACCGTCCATTTGATGGGCGTCCAAATCTCAAATTTTGAAGACCTCGAAAAGAAGTTGCATAAAAGCAGTGATAATTTCGTTTCGCAAGACCACCTATAAACACCCCTTGACCAAAAAAGAATAAGAAACACTTGCGCATTAAAAAGGAGAAAAAAATAAAAATAAATGTAAGAATGCTTGGGAGATAAAATCGTAGCCCCGCAAAAAACAATGTATTTTAGAATACCTTTGACGAAATTATAATGAAATTCTATTAATAACACATTTGGACTATTAGTTTTCATTGTTTTTAGATAGAACAATTACTTGTATCCATCTTTAACATACATGCCTTACACTTTCTGGACGCATATTTAGAAATGCGGTTGACGTAAATCGCATCCCATAATTCTTTTTTTATTATTATCTTTCTATTTTTATGATTGGTTTAAATTTGAAGGATTGGTAGTGTGAGGGGTTAAAACACAATTTTTATTTATTTTTACGGGATGTGGAATCATTTTACAATATTATCTTAAGGATTAAGATAGATCTTCTTGATTTAATTAGTTTTTTATTTCTATGGAAAAGTCATGTAGAGCCTAATTTAGTGGAATTAGAGTTTTTTCCTAGAAAAGAGGATCAAGGGTGAGTTAAAGATTTAAAAAAATATCTTATGGGATGATGAACATGATAAGGGTCCATGAAATGGGATGATGGATATGATAAGGGTCCATGGGAGGAAAATAGATAACGTGAAGGAAATGGGTTTCTACATTTATGGGATTGAAGTTATTGGGTTTGCATGATCTAGAGAGAGATTAACTTGGGGAGAAAGAAAGACATATAGATAGAGTGAGATACGTGAGTTGGAGAGAGAGAGATGTTGCTTATAGAGAGAGAGAGAGATTTTCTTTTAGTTTTTTTATTTTGTATTTAAGATGGTTAACATCCCAATTAGAAGAGATTTAGATATTTTTATAGAGAGTTTTTTATCAATGAAGAAAGTTTTTCTTCTCCATGGCTTGAATTACGGTCATATTTTCCTCTCTATTATTGTTGAAATTTTTGCTTGTTTAAGATCAAAAGAAGACCAAATTTAATTTCCCATACTCCTTTTGCATCATTTGGTATGAGCATGGTTTGAAAAGAGTTAGCGACTACGATGGATGGTTGTGGAGATCACAACTGTCGGAATACCAAGCATGGTCAAATATACAAGAAAATCAACAACTTGACAGAGATAGTTAAAAAGTTGTTGCAAAAAAGAAAGATTGCAATATCACACATCGAACAAGATGAGATTTACAATGGTAGATCCATATTATGTGAGTTCTAGTGGAGATCAACGAAAATTAGAGCACAAGTCTAAGTGAGAACGGCTTGATGTTTTGCTTGATCGCACTTATGGGTTTGATGCACGACAGCATCGACGGGAGCATGAATGCAGAGAACAATTGGGCAACCGACAACCCCAAAGCCGATGTCATTGGCATGGGGGAGTAGACCAAAATCAGTGTCGAGACGTGTAAAGAAATAACTTTCCTACATCTAGATCGATCCCTAGAACTGGATCATCCCAAGCTAGAAGACTGATGCCTCTAACTCAGGGAGTTGTTGTCCCTACAACAAAATCTAAGCATCATACAAGTAAACAAAGAAAGGTACGTGATTTCTTGGTAGATGAAAATCCTAAGTTTTCCAATAGAGAGGTTGATATTTTGAAAGACACAAAGGGTTCTAAATCTAATGAGAAAAAAGTAGATGGATTTAGAGATCAATCTGTTGAAAAGTAGAGATAAATGAGGGTATGCCTAATATTCTTATTGATAAAAGTATGGAGGATTATAACTGTGATAATGAAATTTTTTTGCATAGTATTGATCAGAAGGAAATGTTAACCTTTAACATTATTTATGTTAAAGACAATGTCCAATTTTCAAATGATTCCCTCCTTATGAACATGAAAGAGCAACCCCTGATTACAATGAAATATGATTTGGGATTGGATGAAAAAAACCAATATAATGGGTTTTTTATCAAAGAAATTTGTCGATGATTAGACATGAACTATCTTTATTGCCATTAATTGATGAGACTCCATCTGAATCTTTTAAAGATGAGGGTATTACTAAATTCTCTATTCGTCAACCTATAAAGGAAAATGTTGATAATATCCAGATTGTAGTTGATGATGTGGTTAATATTGGTGCTAGTGGTAAAAAATATGTATGCACATTGGAGTGGTCAAGTAGAGGCGATGAGAGTGTTGGTATGAACATGGTGAGTCGTGATTGGTCGTTTGTTCTGAAAAAGCCTAACCATGATGTGTGAAATGATTATGATAAATTTGGATGGTTTGGTTGTTTATTGGAACCATTTCATAATTGGTGGGAAATCTTTGAAGTATGGGTTCAACAACATCATTTTGTATGGTATCTGCTTATTAATGTTGTTGATTTGGGATGTTCAAGAGATGTGGGGATGATAATTTGTGGTGGGAGTATGTTAATGTTTGGTCAAAGCACTAGAATTATATTTGATGTTAATTACCAAGAAAAAGAGCCTCCTAGTTAACTGCAGAAACCATCTGATTTTATTTGGCTCATGAAAGAAGTTATTAAATTGTTTGAGAGTTTTATTAAAATGGCGAATGAAGTTATTATCCGTGCACAAGAAGATATGAGTTACTTTTTTGTCAACTTCGTTAGGAACTTAACAAATCTTATATGGCCCTATAAGTGAAGGGACTGGTTTTACAATCAGAGTATTGATATCCATGGAAAATAACATGAAAGGTGCTTATGTAGAGATTGAAGAAATTATTGCAAGAGACAATGACCTTGCTAATGTAGAGATAACATCTCCATGTTCCACGCTTATTTTGAAAATTTATCTTGATGTGTAAACTTTTTCCTTGGGGAAGCCTGTCAGCTTCGGCACAATCATATGAGGTTATTAGATATGTGCTTGAAGTCCTTGGTGTTGAACGACAAAGTATTTATTTGTATACATGCTAGTTGTATGGTTGGAGAATGCAAGGAGGATATTGGTGATAACTTTCAAAGGGGGAGTACATAAACTCACACAATTTTTCCCTGTAATTTTTCTACGTAAAACATTGACTTAATAATTGTTAAAACCAAACATGTTCATGTGATTTTTATGTTATCATTGCAGCGAAAAACTCCTCGAGAAATCTTACAAGAGAATTCACCCTTTAACTAACAAGCTTTCTAAGATGATTGATGTGATACTTGGCTACACAACCTTTAGCAAAACCTTGTCGACTACCTTGAAAGCTGAATATCTTGATATTAATGTTTGCCTTGTGGGAATGGGACAATGAAATAACAAGGCTCATGTCAAATTTACAACAGGAGTTGCAACCTTTTAAGCAAATTGATGACCTAAAACTCAAAGCATGATTATCACAAGAGTTCAAAATAAATAAGAAGCCTCAGAAGAAGAAAGCCGGTTGGAAGAGAGATGTTTCTTTCGTAAAGAATCAATTGGCCGATATAATTAGTCCAAGAGCATATTCCGTGAGCTTGTATTTGAATACATTTGGATGTTTGTCTTGGGAATGGCTAGGTGGGTGGAGAATTTCTTCATTCTTTAGAGTGTTCAATCTCATGCCTTACAAAATACATTTGCATGGAGATGTTGGACTCCACAATTGCAAATCGCATCCCATTATTTATTTTTTCATTATTATCTTTTTATTTTTATAATTGTTGGGTTAAATTTGAGGGAATGGTAATATGAGGAATTAAAACAGGATTTTTATTTATTATTATGGGATGTGTAGTCATTTTACAACATACCCCTTTGTTGATGATTAAAATAGATCTTCTTGATTTAGTTAGTTTCCTATTTCTATGGGGAAGTCGCGTAGAGCTTAATTTAGTGGGAGTAAATATTTTTCCTAGAGAAGTGGATTTAGGGGGCTCAAAGATTTAAAGAAATACTTTATAGGATGATGGATATAGGGGTCCATTGAACGGGATGATGGATATGATAAGGGTCCATGTGAGGAAAGTAGATAACGTGAGGAAAAAGGGCTCTTATATTCATGGGATGGAAGTTATTGGGTTTGCATGATCTAGAGAGAGATTAACTTGGGGAGAGAGAAAGACGTCTACATTCATGGGATGGAAGTTATTGGGTTTACATGATTTAGAGAGAGATTAACTTGGGGAGAGCTAAAGATGTGTAGATAGAGAGAGACAGGTAGGTTGGCGAGAGAGACGTGGGTTGTAGAGAGAGAGATTTTCTTTTATTTTTTTTATTTTATATTTAAGAGAGTTGACATCCCAATTTAAAGAGACTCGAATATTTTTACATAAAGTTTGTTTATGAATGAAGAAAGACAATTCTTCTTCTCCATGGCTTCTTCTCCATGGCTTGACTTACCGTCATATTTTTCCCACCATTATTATTGAAATTTTTGGTTGTTAAGATCAAAAGAAGACAAGATTTAATTTCTCGGACTCCTTTTGCATCAACGATCTAACCCACATGAAACAATTTTCCTAAATATAAATAGAAGGAGGGAGGCAGAATAGGGTTTGAGGAAGAAACCCGAAATAATTTTCCTAAATATAAATATAAGGAGGGAGGCAAAATAAAGTTTGAGGAAGAAACCCTTTTTGAGAGCCAAGTTACTATTTTAAGTTTTGTCATTTAATATGAAACATTTATTTCTTAAGCACAACGGAGTAAGAAAGTTCAGTAATGGGACAATTCCTTCTTCTTCCCCCTAACTTCTTGTTATCTAACACGCCATGAGAGGGACCATATGGGTTCTAAGGGCGCGATAGTCTTTTTGGGGAAATTTACCAAAATATTTGAAAGCATGTTCATTGATCGCTATTTCTTTTGAAAAGAGAAAAGATTTAAGACAAAAAATATGCCCCAAAATCTTGCTCTTCGCTCTTGAACTGTTCATTTGATGGGCGTCCGAATCTCAAAGTTTGAAGACCTCTAAAAGAAATTGTATAAAAGCTATGATAATTTGGCTTCAGTGCAAATTGCCGGCAATTCTTCCACAATGGAATCTGATAAGTGAGATTTCTGCGTAAATATCTACATGATCTTCTTCTCCACAATGGAATCTGACAAGTGAGATTTCGAGTAAATATTTACATAATCTTCTTCAATCCAAAGAAATGCTGTGATAATTTGGTTTCGCAAGACCACCCTAAACAAAAAAAAAAAAACACTCTCGCATTAGGAAGGTGTAAATAAATAAATACAAGAATGCTTGAGAGAGAAAATCGTCGCAAGACCACCCTATAAACTCCCCTTGACGGAAAAAAGAATAAGAAACTCTCGCATTAGAAAGGACAAAAAAACATAAATAAATGCAAGATTGCTTGAGAGAGAAAATCATCGCCCCCACTAAAAAACGCAAGGTATTTTAGAATACCTCAGACAAGGAAAGTGTGTACAAGGAATGTGGAAGAGAACAACATGAATGGCTGCGGAATGTGTAAGAGAACAACATGAATGGCTGCGAACCCTGGGCGAACAGGAAGGATTTGAACCCAAGACCTTAGCGCCCTAGAACCACACTGTACCATGACAGCAAGTTAAGCCGTCGACATTAAATTTCCTCTACTAAGTATTTACTCTATTGTAGACAATTTTATGTTAGCTACCACGTACAATACCTCTACAGGATTAATCCTTGCCCTTTACTACCTCATATAAAATGCCTATTTCGGAGTTTGTTTTTTCTTTTGCCAATTTAAAATGAGGGGATTCACTTTAAGACCCGCTAGGCAAGATTCTTCAAGGAAAAGGGAAACAAAAAATTGGATTTTGGGTTTTTAAACATATGTTGATGTCTTGGACCGCAAATTTGATGGTCACTGTCAGGGACATTATTATTTTTTCATATAATGGGTATACCCTTCTTAGTTGGTAGCTAAGTCAAGAATGTCACATCTAGATATTGAGGGGCCGTTTGGAGCCATGGAAATAGATTTCTAACTGTATGGATGTATATAACATTTTGCTGTTTTTTTTTAAAAAAAACATTTGTTACATATTTTTATTATATTATTTATTATAATGTATTTTTTGTTATTATTAAATTTAATATAGTTTTTCTTTTTTAATATTTGAGATAATTTCTCTCCAAACAATTTCAAGTAGTTTTTCTCTATAAAATTTTAAGACATTATCTCTCCCTAAAACTTAAAATTTGAGATAGTTTCTCTTTCTAAATTTTTTGAGAAAGTTTCTCTCTTAAAATTTTAAGATACTCCCTCTATAAAAATTAAAATTCGATATAGTTTCTCTCTCTAAAAATGAGAGATAATTTCTCTTGAAAATTTTTCAAACACTCTCTATCTAAATCTTAAAAGTTGAAATAGTTTCTTTTTAAAAATTTTGATATAATTTCTCTCTTTAAATACTTTCTAAGTACTTCTCCTCTCTAGACCATAATAAAATAAGTACTTCCCCCCTCTTTAGAAGATAAAATATACGACGACCGACGATATAGTTTCTAGATAATAAAATATTTTCTAGAAGATAAATATATGACGACCGACGATATAGTTTCTAGAGTAGACTCGACTTTTGATATAGTTGCTAGAGAAGAACCGACTTTTGATATAGTTTTTAAAGAAGAACCAACAACCGACGGAGTCGGACTTTTGATATAGTTTCTAGACAAGAATCGACGACCGACAGAGTCAGAAGTTTCTAAAGAAGAATTGACGACCGACAGAGTCAGAAGTTTCTAGAGAAGAACCGACGACCGACAGAGTCAGAAGTTTCTATAGAAGAATCGACGACCCACGGAGTTGGACTTTTGATATAGTTTCTAGAGAAGAATCGATGACCGACGGAGTCGGACTTTTGATATAGTCTCTAGAGAAGAATCGACAATCGACGGAGTCGGAAGTTTTTAGAGAAGAATCGACGAACGACGGAGTCGGACTTTTGATATAGATTTTTTAAAAAAACTTTGTACATATTTTTATTATATTAATTATTATAATGTTTTTTTTGTTATTATTAAATTTAATATAGTTTTTCTCTCTTAATATTTGAGATAATTTCTCTCCAAACAATTTCAAGTAGTTTTTCTCTTTAAAATTTTCAGACATTATCTCTCCCTAAAACTTAAAATTTGAGATAGTTTCTCTTTTTAAATTTTTTGAAAAAGTTTCTTTCATAAAATTTTAAGATACTCTCTCTATAAAAATTAAAATTCGATATAGTTTCTCTCTCTAAAAATGAGAGATAATTTCTCTCTTAAAATTTTTTCAAACACTCTCATTCTAAATCTTAAAACTTGAAATAGATTCTTTTTAAAAAAATTTATATAATTTCTCTCTTTAAAAACTTTCTAAGTACTTCTCCTCTCTAGACAATAATAAAATAAGTACTTCCCCCTCTTTAGAAGATAAAATATCGACGATATAGTTTCTAGATAATAAAATATTTTTTAGAAAATAAAATATATGACGACCGACGATATAGTTTCTAGAGTAGACTTGACTTTTGATATAGTTTCTAGATAAAGTACTTTTGATATAGTTTCTAAAGAAGCAGCGACGACCGACGGAGTGGGACTTTTGATATAATTTCTAGTGAAGAATCGACGACCGACAGAGTCAGAAGTTTCTAAAGAAGAATCGACGACCGACAGAGTCAGAAGTTTCTAGAGAAGAACCGACAACCGACAGAGTCAGAAGTTTCTATAGAAGAATCGACGACCCACGCAGTTGGACTTTTGATATAGTTTCTAGAGAAGAATCGACGACCGACGGAGTCGGACTTTTGATATAGTCTCTAGAGAAGAATCGACGACCGACGGAGTCGAAAGTTTCTAGAGAAGAATCGACGAATGACAGAGTCGGACTTTTGATATGGTTTCTAGAGAAGAATTGACGACCGACGGAGTCGAAAGATATAAAATATACGAGAAGAATCGATGACCGATGGAGTCGGACTTTTAATATGGTTTCTAGAGAAGAATCGACGACCAACGGAGTCGGAAGATATAAAATATACTTGAAGAATCAACGCCGAGTCGGACTTTTGATATAGTTTCTAGAGAAGAATAGACGACGACCGACGGAGTCGGAAGATATAAAAAAATATACGACGACCAAGATATAAAGAATCGACGACGAACAAGATATAAAGAAATCGACGACGACCGACGGAGTCCGAAGATATAAAAAAATATACGACGACCAAGATATAAAAAAATCGCACAACGACCGACGATTTAGTTTCTAGAGCAGAACAGATTTGATATGGTTTTTGAGAGAGCAACCGACCACCGACGGGGTTTGCCTACAGCGAACCCTAACTGAATCACCCAGGTCGATTGTTGGTATTGGTTTTTCTCTTCTTGAGAGGAGCTGACCACCACCAACGGAGCCGGGCTACAGCTAACCCTGACTGAATCTCCCTTGAACCGACCACCGACGAAGTTGACAACAAACGAACCCAAATTGAATCGCCCGCCTCTGGCCACGACCATTGATGCAATGGGGGATGATGAAGTCACCGCACCACCACAATCGCTTATGTTACCGCCATGTTTGATCATTTTGTATTACCTCTCTTCCCATGTGGTTTCGATGTGGGATAATTACACGAGTCCGGGGTTTAAAAGTGGGCGATGCGTGGCATGGTGTACGTGGACTGTTTATGGCTTGGGAAATGTTTTCATAAAACAAGGATATGACCACGCGCGCGATGGTGTACGGGCCATGGTGTGCGCCTGACCCGTGTCCTCCAATCGAGAATAAGAAAGGTCTATATCCGATGGTAGAAATTAAATTAAGCGATAAAAAAAGAAAAAATTTATTAAAAATAATAATTGAGTGCCCATCATTTTTATTTTTTATCAAAAAAATTTTAATTTACTTATCCAAAAAAAACATAAAAACTTCATTAGTATTTCATGGGATTATTTCATTATATGATTAATAATTACATAATTAGTTAATTATGATTAAAAAATTAATACTAGCTCATAAGATATTAAAAAAGAAAAAATAATATTAATTCTAGTTGATTGAATATTTAAAAAAATTAGTTTAGATGATATTTTAAGAAAAAAAAATAACGCTAACTCATATCACTTTAGAATTTAAATCAAGTTGTTTTATCAATTATCCTACATTGCAAATATAAAATTTTTCAATTTATTAATAACCAAACATTATATATTATTTATTAATTTATTTATATTATAAGTTTTATAATATATTGTTTTCTTATAATTGTAAATAAGATTTTTTAAATTAGATGATATTATAAGACATTTTATATTTTTATTTGTATATTAAAATAATTATAAAATATAAAGTTATAAACCAACAACTTCAATTTCAATTATTATTATAGTTAGCTAGGTTGTAATAATTTGGATGAGTAAAACAAATTAATAAATATTTGATACTTTGATGTGATACTAATTTATGTGGGAATTAATTTTTTAATATTATAATATAGAAATGTTATAACCAGTTACCTCACATTGCAAGTATGAATTTATTTATTTATTTTTTAATTTTATTAAAATATTATTGTAAATTTATATTTCTAAATTCTATATATCTATCCACACTAATTATTATATATTAGATTTATTTATTTGTGAGGGTCATACCTTTGTTTTTTGAATCACGTTTATTATAATATTATAATTAATAATTATACTAATTACAATGATAACCAAATCTTATATTTTATTTATTAATTTATTTATTTTAATTATACAGTCATCTAGATAGAAAACAACGTATCAATAATCACTTATTTTTACAAAGTAATGAAAATACGTAATGCACAACTCCTAAATTCTTTTAGAAATTAAAATAACGCTATTTTTAGATATTTTTAGTAATTTTTTAGAGATTTTTT
>NW_006497062.1:0-10280 GCF_000471905.2 Amborella trichopoda
ATTACTCCGACTAGGGGTAGCAGCGTCAGACGCCACGACCAGTAATGTCTTGTTCCCATTGCCTCAAATTGCCACCACTCGTCAGACCTCAAAATGCCCAAATTGCAAGGTAAAGTAACCATGATTGCCTAGGGGGTGGCAATATTGGATGTCATGACCAACAATGTCAGATTCTCATTGGCCCAAACTGCTGGCAAACATCAAGTCTTGGAAAGCTTGGATTGCGATAGAAAGTAACCATCATTGTTTTGATGATGGGGATGCCGCCGTTGGTGATATAACCGGCCATGCCCAGACCAATTTTGAATGGGAGCTGCCAGTGACAACGCCTGACGTTGCCAGTGGTGTCGTCAGCCATCTGACACTCCACCACCCAAAATCATGTCAATCGTAAATGAAGGGTTGTGTATTACGTAACCCGTAATCATACCGTACCTACATCTCAATCTTTAAATATTTTCATGGCGCCAAAGGTGGACATCGTTAGTAGCAATGTCAACGTGGCCATCAATAGTGTTGAAAAGGGACGGCCCAGATTCAATCACGAATTTGGGGCATTGTTTAAGGGGTATATTTGTCCATAACATCAAAAGCCTAAACTACTTTCGACATTGATCACTTCACCTAGCTTACCTCAGAAGGATTGGAGGAAGTAAGTGCATCAAACAAATCCTAAACTGACACTAACCTCGAGTGTTGGGCCTAGGGGCCTGGCTTGAGGTATGCCCCTCCCTTCTCTTTCCTTTCCATTTCTTTCTACATCTATTTGTAAAATGTTTTCTCAATTTCCCCCTCTTTTCTAGGAAAACCCTTTTAAAACCTTCATACGAGTTTCCAGTTTTGATATTTTACGAGCCGACATTGCCGGTAGCATGCATGGGGAAGTCTTGTAGCCAGTCTCCCGCCTGGGTTACTATTTGATATGACTCTTTGACCCTTGATCTACCACTATTTCGATGAGTTTAAGCTCGAAAACGATGCAGATGTTACAATTGCTCTGTCAAAACTTTCGTACTTAAACAATACCTTGTACATATTGTAATTAATAGGCATCGGATTTTGTGTAAGAAGCATACTACATCAAATACGGAAATTTGTGGTGTAAACATCCCACTCTACCTAAGGGAAGTCCCAGGTACAACCATATGGTACATATCTAGTCATATTCTTCAAGCTGCCATAAACCTAAATTCCATCTAAGCCTTGTAACCCTACCCTACGCTATGCTAGAGAATAAGATAGGCTAAATAGTTCGTAGCATATATATCCTCATACTCCATACACTATTAGCAACAACTTGGAAGTGCCATAAATGCCCCATAACTAGGAAAACCTAAATTACCAACCATAAACTTACTTAGCTAGCATAAATCTTCGAAATTATACTAATGCTTTAGGAAAACATACTCAATCAAGCTAAAGACCATCCTAATTAGTTAAGGGATTGTCTACAAAAGGACCATTTATCTTCTGTACAAGGAGATCACAATTATTCTTGTCCTTTAAATTTCAAAATCGATGGTTGTAAGAGTGTATTGAATAGGTTTTTGATTGTTGTGGACTGTGTGGAGGATTTCCCTCTTGTTTCTGTGAAATCTTTAGCGCAATTATCCTCTGATCACCTACCTATTTTACTAAATACGGGGAGCCTCAGATGTGGGCCAAAACCTTTCAGTTTTGAGGTGAGCTGACTGGAGGATAAAGAGGTGGTCGACTTTATTAAAAAGACCTGGTTAAACACTGAGGTTGTAGGTACCATGGATTTTCAACTTCACAAAAAATTGTTGAATGTTAAACATAAGTTAATAGAAGAAAGATAACAAGGTTGACTTAAAGGCTAAGATCGACAGGATTCTAGCTGAGATTGAGTTGTTAAATCTTAACACTCAAGTGAATGGAATTCTAACTGAGTAATCGGTGATTGAGCGTAGTGTGAAACTTAAGAAGTTAAAGGAGTTACAGAGACCTGAGAAACTTTATTGGAAACAAAGATCTAGAAACAAGTGGTTGAAGGAAGGAGATCTCAACACTAAGTATTCCACATAATTGCTAGTACTAGAAGAAGACAAAATGATATTTTGGGCCTAATTCCGAGGATAGTGTTGCCATGGAAGTGGGTGTTATTTATCATTTAAAGGTTGCCTTTACTAAAGAGGTGACTTTGACCCCAAATTTTGCTAATGTTCCTTTTAAGATGCTGGATGTAGAGCGTAAAAGTCTTTTGGAGAGGGATATCACCATCGATGAATTAAAAAATGTTGTATTTGCAATGCCCAATGATAAAGCGCCAAGTCCGAATGGCTTCTCGTTACTTTTCTTCCATAAATTTTGGAATCTTATAAAGGATGAATTGTTGATGTGGGTGAGAGAGTTTTTTAAGGCATATTTTGGAATCATATTTTTAAGGCATCAATTCAACCTTTATTGCATTGATTCCTAAAAAATCAGTGATTAGTGAGCTTTCTGATATCAAGCCTATCAGTTTTCTTACAAGTGTTTATAAAATCATTGCTAAAGTTTTAGCTGAGCGCCTCAAATATGTCCTTCCATTCCTAGTCTCCACCTCACAGTATGCTTTTATTCAGAACCGCTAAATTACTGACAGTGTTTTGGTGGCACAAGAATGTATACATTCTCGTGTGTTGAGTAAGAAGGTGGGTGTTTTGCTGAAATTAGATATGGAAAAGGCATATGATAGAGTGGAGAGGGGGGTGTTGTTAGAGATTATGAAGTTTATGGGTTTTGGAGTTAAATGAAGGAGTTGGATTTATAGTTGTCTTTCTTCTGCCCATTTCTCTATACTTTTCAAAAGTAGCCCTATTGGTTTTTTCAATGCTTCTAGAGGACTTCGTCAAGGTGATCCACTCTCTCCCTTCTTATGTACCATTTATGCCGAGTGTTTTAGCTTGATGTTGACTAGGGTTGAGAGTGTGGGAGCTTTTACGGGTTTCAAAATTGCAAATTCTAGTATTACTGTCTCTCATTTACAATATGCTGATTATACACTTATTTTTTGTGATGCGGAGGCAGTACAATTGAGAAATGTCACTAGATTTTTGGAAATTTGCGAAGTGACTCTGAGGATTAAAGTTAATTTTCATAAGTCATCCTTGGTGGGCATAAATTGTGCAGGGTCGGTGGTGAATAACCTGGCATTTGTAATGGGGTGTAAAGTGGGTTCTTTCCCCATCACCTATCTTAGTCGACCTATTTCAAATTCTAAATTATCGATTGCAGTTTGGGATAGGGTTATTGAGAGGGTGCAAGTCAAGCTTGATCTATGAAAGCATAAATATTTATCCCTAGGGGGCAGGGTGATGCTGTTAAGATCGTATTTGGCTAATCTTCTTGTGTACCAGATGTCTGTGATCCAAATTCTAGCCTCAATAGGGAAAATAATTGAGAAGATGATTAGAGATTTCCTGTGGGGTTCGTGTGGTGAGAGTAGAAAATTTCATTTGTTAAGGTGGGATAGAGTCGGCACCCCTAAGTGCAAAAGTAATTTGGGTATCCAGAATGTCAGAAAGTTTAATCAAGCTTTGATATGCAAATGGTGGTGGTGGCGAAGTGTCAATTTGAATGATCATCTTTGGTATCAAGTTTTGGTATCTAAATATGGGATAGTTATGATTTGTGGCTTGGTGGTGGTAGAGGTAGGGAGATGTCTTATAAGTGGCAGGCTATTTCCAACTGCAAGCCAATGATCACTGATTACTTTAGGTGGAATGTTGGAAGTGGTAAGCAGGTTATGTTCTGGCATCACAAATGGATTGTGGATTTTTCGTGTGGTATCTAATCCAAATCTTTTGATTTGTGATGTTGTGGAAAGGAGAGGCCAGTTGTTTTCTTGGAATATATCTCTCATATACAGGCGTTTAAATAATTTGTTGTTGTTTCAATGGTGTTCGCTGATGAAACTCTTGGATAAAGTGTATATCTCACAAGACGCAGAAGATGTGTTAGTATGGGAGATTGAAAGTGATGGCATATTCTCTGTTAAATCCTATTAAAACTTGTTTTTCCATGATAAGTGGAGATGGTCCTGCCCTAATATTGTGCAAATTTGAAAATGGCCAATTCCCCATAAAGTTCAAGTTTTTATTTGGCTGGCTGCACAAGATAAAATCTTGACTATTGATAATCTTCTGAAAAGGGGCAAGATTTTGCCAAATATTTGTTTGTTGTGTAAACAATATGGGAAATCAGTTGCATATCTTTTGATTCATTGCTCTTTTACTTTAAGAATTTGGCATTGGTTGATGAGCATGATAGGAGTTTCCTTGGTGCTGCCTCAGAGTGTGGTTAGAATTGTTTCTCATTTTACTCTCCCCTTCTTGCCTAAAGTTGGATGTGTGATTTGGAAGATTGCAAAAGGAATGATCCTTTGGGAAGTGTGGAAGGAGAGAAATAAGAGAACCTTTGAGGGGACGACTCTGTCGTTTGACAATGTTACATATTTAATCAAACTATCTATCTAGTCGTGCCTATCAGTTTCCAAGGAGGGTTAGGGGATTTCAAAGGTAGATGTTTTGATCAACCTCTGTAACCTATTTTCTCTTGGTGTGAGTAGATGTCGGCCTAAGGGGTTGTGGTTTGTTTCACGTATGGGTTGTCTTAAGATAAATTTTGATGAGAGTTCTCTAGGGAATCCTGGCCCAGTTGATATTGGTGGTGTTATACGCGATTGTTTTGAAAGTATTATTTTATCTTTTGCGGGACCGATTGGTATTGCTACCGCTAATTTCACGGAATTAAGTGCATTGCTTAGGGGTGTGAAAATTTTCATTTAGCGGAATTTGGGTACTAGCTGTCTGATTGAAGGAGACTCTTTGAATGTCATTAGATGGTGCAAGAAGGAGCTGTGGGAACTTCGATCTTTATAATTACAGGTTATGGATGCAATTGTGTCTATATCAGTTTCTTTTTCCCATGTCGATCGTGAAGCTAACGACGTTGCTGATGCCTTTGCCAGGGGTGGTGTTTCTTTTGCTTCTTTTACTATTTCAAACAATGTAATTTCTTTTTAGTTTATCAATAGAAGACTTGAATTTTGGTAAAATAAAAAAATAAAAAAATAAAAAAATGTCATTGAATAGAAGCAAAGTTCAAAAAAAAAAAAAAAAAATCGCAAACTTCGTGACTCATTGAAAACCATCCAATTTGATATTTAATGATCGAGAATAGTTGTGACCTCTTTGTAATAAAGATAAATGGTATCTTTATAGACAATCCCATTAGTTAAACCTACATAGGAAGCCTTAAACCAATTCTTTAGAGTCTAAACACCGTAACCCATCTAAACCTCATCCAAATGGATTCAAGTTGCTTCTAGCTTATGGTATACATCTTAAGCTTTTCAATGTTCCAAGAATAACTCAAATCAAACTATAGTTCGAAAGTCTTGACCAAAACAAATTTGACAGCTTGAAATTATATTTTGATCCATCTATATTGCGGTACGAGCTATTGATGATACAATATGCATTGTTGGGTGATAAAAATCTAGAAAACAGCTTGAAATGTCTCATCTAATGCCAATTAAATAAAAAATATCCAACGAAGTAGAACACGACATTATGCAATAAACAACCTTGATTTGGTTGTCACTTACGGATGATAGTTACAGGTCCCCCACACTATAAATACCCTTTCAAACTTTTGTTTTAGTGTTTAAACTGTAACTTTTTAAATCCTTGAGAATTTGACTACTTGCCCTCAATCCTAAGAAACCCTAAAACTTATGACCTGAGACTTGAACCTTAGGATCCCTAAAACTCCAGCAAGTCTTACCAAAGCTTTCTAAAAAAGTGAGCCAAAATCCTCAAGAAAGCTAATCAAGTTAGTTCCTTGTCATGAATCCTAAACAATGTTAGGTTTCACCTTAGGGACCCTCTTTAAACCCCACTCAAGTTTAGGATATTTCTACCAAGAGAATTCTCTCATTCAAATTGTTTCAAAGGACTGAGGAGAACAACTAATTCCCACCCCTCAAATTTGATATAGGCCCCAACTCCCAATGCATGACCTATAGTTTGGCTTAATCAAATAAGCCATTCATGTTAATTTTTTTTATGTTTTGTTATAATGCACACTATTTTAACTTTATTTCAATCAAATGTGATTTAGGAAAACTATGTTCCATTAACATCGGTGAATCTCTAGCCAGTATGGTTAGTGGACTATGAGAAGGAAGCCAACGGGCCCATTTTCAATGGTCCATAATTTGAAGGAGCCCTTATCTTTACCATTTTGAATTTAGTTGATCTTGTTTAGGTGAAAATCATAGTGGAGACAGTTTCAAGTCGTTCACTCTTTATTCTTTGTTATAAACATGTGGAACCTTTCAAAACATTTCTAAAGTGCTAATTACATAAGAGGTGGCTGCTTATGACAATGACTAATCGATGAGAGATTTTATCTCCCACCGAAAATCTAACATCTTGTCTCTGAGTACAATGTCTCCTTTTCTAATAAACTAGTGGGATTACGTGCGTTGCACGTAAAAATAAATCAATCGATTATGTAAATGATCACATAAATAAAGCAATCGATCAAGTAAATGATCACGTAAATATGCAATAGAGCATACATGCTTTTTTAATTAAACCCATCTCTAGCTTCATATGCTTTTTTTAGTTAGACCCAATGGTTTAAAAAGTGGATTGGTGACCCGGATCGGGCACCCGAAAAACCGATCCGGATCGGCGAATCGACGATCCGGATCGACAATCGGGTGAATCGGTCAGAATAAAGCTTCAAAAAAATCAGAAAAAATTATTAAAATTCATTATAAATATTGTTTTTTAGGAATTCAATAAGAAATGAGAGTATTCCATTAAGAATTTTCATGTTTTTGCATGAATATGCGAATATTGATATGTTCTTTCTCTGCATGAACTACTATTCAGGATTTAATTTACATCACACAAAAGGATAAACATAGAATTATCATGGAACAAGTATATCAACATACATGGACTACAATAAAACATAAAATTAGTAACATACGATCTAAAAATAAAATGATAGACGATGTTGTTGTTCTTCTTGGTCACGCTGGTGCCATTGATTGAATTCGTTTGACAATTCATTGATTCGGTCTAAAAACGAATCATCGATATTAGCAAGCGTCTGACTATTCCCAAATCCCTGAGTGTTAGTGTTTTGTTGTGTTTCCAATAAAAAATCCCTAAAGCTTGTCCATCCTTCATGCTCACCTGCACTATCGCGCTCATCCCTACACTGTTGCTGTTGAGACTCGATATGTGAATAATATGGCTGGGATAGGGTGGCCTCAAAATCATCATCTCTCTCATTTTCTCTTAGACCCCCTTCCCACTCTCCCTCATTAGGTGTAATATCACCGACATCTCCGACGAATTGTGGATACGTTGGCTGACTGCTTTCTCTTTCATGCTGCTCATCACTTTCTTCAAGATCTTCATCACCGATAGCCTCAAGGAACCTCTCTTGTACAACACTGGCTCCTCCTCTTCTACTACCCATTGGTCTGCTGTGTCTGTGACAAATATTGTGTCTAAGTTTATCGGCCCATAGTCTTCAAGCTTCCTTCTTATTTGTCGCTCTCGAAGGTTTAAATTATAATGAACGTAGACTAGTTTATAAAGCTTCTCAGAAGCGAGTCGATTCCTCCTAGTAGTGTGCAACCATTGGAACGTACTCCAGTTACGCTCACAGCCAGTAGCAGAACATGTCTGGGAGAGCACCTTGATTGCTATCATCTTTAGGTGAGGTGCATCAGTACCATATATCTCCCACCATTCAGCTGGATTATAATGCAAAAAGCATTGTAAGGGCAAGAACAATTCATAAGATTAAATATATGAATGAACAAAATATTAACGAGGGGATAACTTGGATCCATCATAGTTCAAGAATTCCTGGCAAGTTTAGTTCCGAAGGATCCTATAGCATCCCTATACATAGCAAGCTAAAACAAATATATTACGTTTTAGTGCATTATTCCTCACAAATATAACAACTCAATGAAGTTCTTACCCAAACATTAAATAATACCTCTTGTATTGCTGCTACTTGGTTTCGATGGCTTCTCTTCAACCTTGCAATAATGTATCTGACCTCTTCCATAATCTTGTGGGGATGTTCAGGTGTCAAATAGAAAAATTTTGGGTTGAAGTAGTAACCTACAAAATATATAGGTAGAAAAATGTCATTTACAATTTCATAAAAAAATAATTTAAAATGAAACGTTGTAATGATATTAATATATATTTACCAGCATAATGAATTGGACGTCCAAATTTGGTGTTCCACCTCCTTTCTATAATTTAGATCACTTTACTAACAAAATTACACTTATCCCTAATAGCTAATTTCGCCCTCTCAATACCTTCATAAAGGATACCCCTGGTAGCTTTCTTGTCAGCATCTACCATTCTTAACATCGTGACCAAAAGGGCAGTGGCCTCTACAACACAGGAACATCGAGACTATAACCGCCTATTTGAGACTATGTTGTCCACTTTTATACCGGTACTGGACTTCGAGAGGCGGTCATTTAACCACTCTTCACAGGTAAACAATTTCTTTAATGCACCTTCAGATTCTCGAATGGAGTCCACAGCTAAGTAATCGGTCGCAAAGCTGGTTATGGCAGGCCTGATTATCTCTTTTTTCTTAGAGTGTTCTCTAAACAGAAATAAAATTTTAGAGTGGTTGTATATAAATCTTGACACCAACCTTGCTTCCTCTAGAGTCTCCTTCACAATTTTGATCTCACCGATCTCCTCTAACATCAGATCGATACTGTGTGCAGTACATGGGGTCCATACTAGATGCTTCCTCTTATCCATCAACTTGCTGCCTACAGAACCACATGCACGCGCATTGTCCGTAATAAACTGGACTACATGCTTATCTCCCACCTCCTCCACTATCTGATCATATAGTCGTACGTAGAAGTTTGCATCCTTCTTTGTCCCTGATACGTCTTTGCTAGACAAAAAAGCTGTACCTTTTTAGGAATAGGCAAGAAGTTTAAAAACTCTTTTTTGCTAACTTTATTCAACCAACCATCACTCATGCGAGTAATGCCTGTCCTTGGCCAATTCTATTTATATTATTCAATCCACGTTTTAACTTCCTCCACCTCTTCATCTAATATTGGTCCACTGAGCTCATATGTCGTTGGGGGTTTTACCCCGGGCCCGACTCTCTGGATTGCACTGATCATAGGTAGAAAATATGGGCTATTGGTTGCATAAAAGGAAATCCATTTATCGTAGAACCATTTACTAACATATCTCCCCAACATGTTTCTTGTACTTTTAACCATATCTTTTAAGGTCATCTATTGTGACTTAGGCTTTGAGAGAAATGGGTCTTTACGACCATGACCTGCAATACTGGCACTCCTAGGTAACCTAGAAACAATTTATTCAACATCTGATTCTCCTTGATACATATTGCCACCAACCCCTCCATACATATTTGAGCTGAGCTAGCCATACATGCTCGAGTTGGGCCCGCCATGCATATCTGAGCTAGGCCCACCATGCATGTCTGAGCTAGACCCACCGGGCATTCTAAACCCACATTCCCTCTGATATTGTTCATGTAATCTCAATCTTGTGGTCATGTCCAGCTCATTATTATATTGCTCTTCTAGGTCATTATTATATTGCTCTTCTGTGTCATTCATGCTTGATGGCGTATATAAACTAGCTATCTCCTCATTCATCCTATGTTTGGCAATTTTTTTACCTTTGTTAGCATTAAGAATTGCCGCCATCTGTTTTTTTACATTACCAGGGACACTAGTGGATACAGAAACTTCTCCCTTAACCCCTGCCAAGTGTTGTTTGAACCTATATACCCCACTACTTATCACTCTTTGACAGTAATTACAAATAATTTTGTCTTTTTTTGTTGGGATGAGGTCTGACCCTATGTTGCCATACAGGGTCTTCTGCAGATCTTGACATGATTCAACTTTTTTAAGATGTAAAAAGTATAAAATTAACCTGACAGTTCAACAAGAAAAATAATCATCATGTGTAGTGATAATATGTTGGGGTAGCTTATGTAGTCATATTTGTTGTTATTTGTTATTGCAAAATACCTCTATTGACAATAATATTTTCATACATATCAATTACAAACATTCAGGATAATATAATACAAAATGCAAGTTCCAAATATGGCTACAACTCAATTATCAAGGACATACATTTTTTGCATTAAAAATTAATAATAAAAACAATTACTTCACAGAGCCAGCTAACATCAGCCATTCCAAC
>NW_006497059.1:5607-17409 GCF_000471905.2 Amborella trichopoda
ACATGGGTGTGGGAGGGTCTCATAGTGTCATTACTATATATATATATATATAACATAATTAAGTTTAAAAATAATTTAACTTGCTACTCTATTTTTTAAGTAATATTTGGGTTTGCTAGTATACTTAAAAAAAAAGCAGTGCTCTTACATATATATTTTGCCGCCCAAAATATAATTTTTCTAATTAACTTCTATTTGATCGAGCTCTTGCATATATATTTAGGTTGAGCGGGACGCTTGGTCTTAATATTATTAATGGTAAGTTTCTACGCATAATGGTTTAGAAGATGCCACATCTAATATTTGGAGGAGGAGAGCACTAAGAGTTAATAAATTTGCACGAGGAGATAATAAGTACGGGGAGTTAATAAGTTTGCAAGAGGAGCTAATAACGTACAAGGAGTTAACAAGTTTGTACGACGAGTTAACAAGTTTGGATTTGTCCCACATCGAATGTTTCTCGAAGAATTCATTTCTATATCCTAGTTGAGATGGACATTTGCCCTCTATTTCGATAAAAAATTCCAAAGCCCTTAGAAAAAATTTCATTTTCAATTTACTGGCATAATACATAAAAACAAATGGATTGCGTAATAATGGATTGTGTATTATTAAAAAACATGCAAATAGATTGCGTAATAATGGATTGTGCATGATTAAAAAACATGTAAATAGATTGTTACTGTTTGGGTAATACATAAAACATCCAAATGGATTGTGTAATATATAAAACATGTAAATGAATTGTTATTGTATTAAAAGACATGCAAATGGATTGTTACTGTATTAAAAAACATGCAAATGGATTGCATAATACATAAAACATGTAAATGGATTGTTACTGTATTAAAAAGCATGCAAATGGATTGTGTAATACATAAAACATGCAAATGAATTGTTGCTGCATTAAAAAAAAAAAAATTATGTGATACATAAAACATGCAAATGGATTGTTACTATATTAAAAAACATGCAAATGGATTGCATAATACATAAAACTTGCAAATGGATTGTTCCTGTTTGGGTAATACATAAAACATGCAAATGGATGTTACTGTTTGGGTAATATATAAAACATGAAAATGGATTGCGTAATACATTAAACATCCAAATGGATTGCGTAATACATAGAACATACAAATGGATTGTATAATACATAAAACATACAAATGGATTGCTTATTACATAAAACATACAAATGGATTGTAATTAAATTAAAAAACATGCAGAATACATAAAACATACAAATGGATTGTTATTGAATTAAAAAACATGCATAATATATAAAACATGCAAATGGATTATTATTGTTTGGGTAATACATAAAACATGCAAATGAATTGCATAATACATAAAACATGCAAATGGATTGTTACTGTATCAAAAAACATGCGTAATTACATAAAACAACACAAATGGATTATTATTGTTTGGGTAATACATAAAACATACAAATGGATTACGTAATACATAAAACATGCAAATAGATTGTTAATACATAAAACATGCAAATAGATTGTTACTGTTTGGGTAATACATAAAATATGCAAATGGATTGTTATTGTTTAGGTAATACATAAAACATGCAAATGAATAGCATAATACATAAAACATGCAAATGGATTGTTACTATTTGGGCAATACATAAAACATGCAAATGGATTGCGTAATACCTAAAACATAAAAATTGATTGTTAATACATAAAACGTGCAAATTGATTTGCATTATACCTAAAGCATGCAAATTAATTGTTAATAAATAAAACATGTAAATGGATTGTTACTGTTTAGATAAGACATAAAACATGTAAATGGATTGCATAATACATAAAACATGCAAAATGAATTGTATAATACATAAAACATGCAAATGAATTGTTACTGTTTGGGTAATACATAGAGCATGCAAATAGATTGTTACTGTTTGGGTAATACATAAAACATGCAAATGAATTGTTACTGTTTGGGTAATACATAAAATATGCAAATGGATTGTTACTGTTTGGGTAATATATAAAACATACAAATGGATTACGTAATACATAAAACATGCAAATGAATTGTTACTGCTTGGGTAGTATTTAGATGCAATATGAGAAATGCATTGCAGTTAGATTGTACAGTTTAATATGGAAGCACAATCATTCTTGTCCTTTAAATTTTAAAATAGGTGGTTGTATAAGTGTAATTGAATAAATTCAAAATTTCAAAAAAAAAATTCACTTCATGACTCACCTCAACTCATCAAATTTGACATCTAATATTTGAGAATAATTGTGAGCTCCATTCACAAAAGATAAATGGTCTCTTTGTAGACATTCCTATTTAATATTGAAATGGATATGTATAAATAGCATGACCATACCATGCTTGTTATGCCTTAAAGAATAATAACTTAATAGTGGAGCAGGTATTCTTTCTTATTACCTTCAAGATGTAATCTACTAACCACGCTAACAAAATAATTTCTATGCTAGGAATCAGGATGTAACTGAGAACGTGGCCAATTGCTTCATCAATAGAGGCAGACTCTAATAAAAGTGGTTCTTGCAGAACTATGAGAATGTGACCAATTGTTTCAACAATAAAGGCAGACTCTAATAGAGGCGGTAGATGAAAGCAGTGATGAAAATGTAGGCAAGGGCCTAAAGGATAACAAGTACGCTCGTCACTACCAAACATCTGCAATATCTTGATCATGAACTTGGCAATATGAATTATTATAGCCACTGCATTGGCTATTGCAAAAACTGTAACTCCAATTATCCATTGGCGGGATATGAATTATTATAGCCATTGCAATGGCTATCGCAAAAACTGTCACAAACTGTCACTCCAATTATCCACCCCTGTCACAAACTGTCATTCCAATTATCCATAGAGTAAGGTGGGGAGGGGAGGGGAGGGGCATTCTCTCTTATTACAATAGAATCTACTAACCACACGAACAGAATAATTCCTATGTTAGGAATCGTAATTGAGAAGGTGACCCATTGTTTCATCAATAAAAGCAGATTCTAATAGGAGTGGTTCTTGCAGAACCATAATCATAATGGTAATACAAATAGATGAAAGTAGTGATGAAAAAGTAGACAAAGGCTTAAAGAAGCCAAAAAGTACCCTCGTTACTATTCTAAACATCTGCCATGATCGTATTATTATAGCCATTGCTTAGCTATCGTAAAAACTGTAATTTCAATTATCCATTGGCGGGGGTCGGAGGGGTTTCAGCGGGCAGGGGGAGCGGGGAGGGCGGCTAGTTAGGGAGAGGGTAGGGAGGGGGTGGGAAGGGGGTTTTTTTAGGGAGAGGGTGGGGTAGGGGGTTTTCTTAGGGAGGGGGTGGAGTGGGGTGGGGCATTTTTTCTTATTACTTTTAAGATGGAATCTATTGACATAATTCATTTGTTAGGAATTTAACTGAGAATGTGGCAAATTGCTTAATCATTAAAAGCAGGCTCTAATAGAGGTGGTTCTTGCAAAACCATGATAAAGATGGTAATACAATAAATAAAAGTAGTGATGGGAGGGTAATTAAAAATATTTTATAATACAAATCATCCATGTTGCCGTGTAGCAACAAGGCAAAGAGGGAAGCATGGACTACAAAAAATATGGAGATCCACATCACTGGACATTGTACTCTCTTGAACATCTTTAAGCGGTCTGGTTTCACGACCATCATTAATAAGATCATGAGAAATGATGCCATGACACTAATGAAATTATATCATGAATCCATCAGAATTCCACTTTCAGTATTTTAAAAAGCAGACCGCCCAACATTTGGGCGGTCCATAAGGCCTGGGCGCATCGCCCAGGCCTAGGTGGCAAAATTAGGCAGTGATCCCTGGGCAACCGCCTAGGCGATACTTCACCCAGCTTTGGGAGTGGTGATCTTGGTTGGAAGTATGATTATAACCTGAATCTGAATCACAAAAATCGTATTAAATGTAATTATTGTGGAATTAATACTAATGAGGGTATTTACCGGTTCAAAAAATACCTTGTCGGTATTAAGAGGGATGTTGCCCCATGTAAAAAAGCTCATCAGGCTACCAGGGAGCAGATTATACAATATTTAATTTTATGAAAGCACAAAAAGATAGAAAATGGTAGAGCAGCCAAAACTCATAGCACCTCATCTGCACATACTAAGAGGGAGTTAAAAGAAGAAGAAGAGGAAGAGGCAGAGGCAGATTCAAAAGAAACAGAGGAGGACAAGCGTTATGTTAAGGAGGGAGATGACTCTAATGATGATGGCCTCGAATCTGATACATATGCTGATGCTTTCTCTATTCTTTATGATGATGATGATGACTGAAGAATGAAGAGTTGAAGACGCTTGAGTGTATAACTCTTGGTGTTGACTGTTGAGTATTAACTATTGTGTCCTTGACTGCATATTTTTTTTTCTTCTAATTTTTAGTTGCTACTTTCTAGTTTCTACTGTCTAATTTTTGTGTATATCAGACTCTCAGTGTATGCTTGTATGGTTTTACTGTTTTAGTATTGTATGAAAATATGAATTATGGTATTATGGATTATCAAAATTCTCTTCTCGACTTCTCTTCATTTCCTCATTCAATGACATATTAAATATAGATTATGGATATATTATAGAATGTCAAAATTATAAAAAATTATATCTTTTTTCTTTCAACTGGGCCATCCAGGTTCTGGGCCCCCACCTAGGAGCTGGATGGCCTAGACCCCCACAGTCGCCTAGGTGCCACCTAGTGCTTTTCGAAACACTGATTACAACTTTATTATCGCAATACTTCTTCATAGGCTCAACAATAGTAAAACCCATCTCTTGGATCAATGTCTTCAGTCACATTAATTCACCTGTAGTATATGTCATTGCTCTATATTTGACCTCTGCACTTGATGAGCCACAATGTTTTGTTTCTTTTCTATTTAACCAAATTTCAAACAATAAATAAACAATAACTTGTGATAGACTGCCCGTCTGATGGTAAAGCTGCCCAATCCGCATCTAAATAACCCTCAATGGTCAAATCGTTGTTTGATTTGTAAATTAGATCTCTACTTGGAGCTCCCTTCTAGTACCTCAAAATTCTATGAGCATTATTCTATAGAGGAATCTTTTGAGAGTGAATTAACCAATTCATTATACTTACTGAGAAAGCATTATCAAGCCTACTAATAGTCAGATGAATCCCTACTAGTATTCTAAACTTTCTTAGGTCCTTAAATATTTGAATCCATGGGAGCATCAATTGGTTTAGCCCCTAGCATTTTTGTCTCTGTCAACGAATCAGTAACGTGCTAACTAATGCCATGTTTTGATCTGGCTACTTCAATTCCTAGAAAATAATTTAATGGTCCAAATCCTTTGAACATATTGTTTTAGGTGCTTCTTTAAATGATTGATTTCTTCATGATCATTGCCTATATTGACGATATCATCAACATATACAACTAAGACAATTATCTGAGAAAATATTATCAACATATACAACTAAGACAATTATCATGGAGTCCTGCTTCTAAATAAATATGAAATGATATAACGATGATGAGATCAGTGTGCCACAAAAATTTCACTAAATTTCTCAAACCATGCACGTGGGGGCTGTTTCTGACCGTAATTCTTCAGCTTACATACCTCGTCTGACTCTCCTTTAGCAACAAACCTAGGTAGTACTTCTTGTAAATCACCATGTAGAAGACATTCTTCACATTAAGCGGCCACAATGGCCAGCCCTTATTCGCTACTACAGATATAACTACCCAACTTAATTAAGTTTGGCAATAGGTGCAAAAGTTTCAGAGTAATCAATGCCAAAAGGTTTAGGCATATCTTTTAGCAACCAACTTGCATTTTAATCTCTTGATGGTACTATCAACTGATATTTTATTGCATAAACCCAACAAAACCTAACAATTCTTTTTCCAATTGGTAACTACATGAGCTCCATGTATTATTCAAGTTGAGTGCATTCATTTCCACTTCCATTGCTTTCTTCCACCCAATATAAGAAAGTGATTTCTAATAAGACTTAAGGATAGAAATAGATAATCTAAAGCAAAACTTTGATATGATGGGGACAAATTTGTAAAGGGTAACAAAATGAGCAATGAAATGTTTAGTACAAGACCTTATACCTTTACATATGGCGATAGGTGCATTGCCATTACTAGATGTAGAATGAGTCAGAAGTATGAAGTAGATTTGTAGGCAAAGATGATGATTGAGTGGCTGGCTGAGTCGGTGGAGGGCGTCCATTTGTACTTTCCTTCTCGTGTAAGCCTGTATAGGCTGATCTTGAGGGAGATTTATGATGTGTAGAAGCAATAGGTTTAGCTGGTTTAAGCAACTGAGGTTAAGATGAAGTATCATCAGGAATAGGAAGAGGAACTATAAAAGACGAGGATTGTGAGACTGGAGCATGATCAAATAAATTTGCATCAAGCATGCAACCCTCTTTTGAAAAATAATGAGTATTTCAAAAAAGGTAATATTAGCATGAATAATTTTTTTCATAAACTAGGATCATAACATCAATAACCTTTCTAAAAGAATGAATACCCCATTGAGGATCTAACTTATCATCGCCAGCACCCAACCCATGAACAAAGCAAACACACTCATTGAGCACCATCAAATAAAAAAATATCCGATAAGCAAACTGAGCGTAGTGTTTTTCAATTCAAAACTGAAGATTACATATGATTAATTAAATATGCATGCTCCGGAACATGAGTATTAACCAACAAAGAACGGGTTACCTCAAGTGAATGTTGATTTTTTTTTTTCAGCAACCCCATTACATGGAGGAGCATATGTACAAGACGTTTGGTATAAAATTATATTTTGAAGTTTTCTAGAAAGATATTTTTGCATTATCATAACGTAATGCACACACATTCTTATCGAATTGAGTTTGGATCTCTTTATGAAAATTAAAGTGGAGAAAATCTCAGATCTTTCTTTATAGTTATAGAAAAAATAAATCAATTTTTATTTTAATGAAATATAGCCATGTCATTCGTGAATGATCATCCACGAAAGTTATAAAATATTTATGCCAAACAAACTTTGTACTATGGAGGACTCCAGATATCGGAATGAACAACTATAAACGGAACAGGTCTTTGTGTATCAGTTCTAGAACGAAATGACACCCTATGATGTTTGCCTTACTGAGAACCCTTACATTATAAAGTAGACACAAACTCTAAAGAAGAGACTAAAAACTTCAAGTTATTGAGAGAAGGATGGCCCAACCGACAATGCCAGACGAAGGTAGAAGCAGCAAAGTGAAGAGCAGCACCAATTAGATTATCATCCAAATAGTATAGGTTACCTAACTCATAACGGCTGCCAATCACCCTCATTGTCCTTAGATCTTGAGAGACACAAGAAGAGGGGGAAAATGTTATAGAGCAGTGAAGAGATTTAGTTAATTTGCTCACAGACAACAAATTGCAAGGAACTTTTGGAATACATAACATATATGACAATGAAAGGGAAGAAGTAGGCGTAACTGTACACCTATCTGGAAGCACTAGGCAAGGATCCATCAGCCAAAATAATAGAGGAACTATAGGAGTTGAGATCCAAGTATATAACTATTAAGTTTTTAACTCTCATAGGAGTTGAGATCTAAGTATAACTCCTGCTTTAATTCCCTTAAGTGCAGCTAATTAAACAAGTTGTCACCAAACTGTTAATCCTATGTAATAAGCTAAACTTGGTATTAATGTATTAATGACTCGCATAATAGGATGTCATCCAAGCATTCCTACAATTTAATAAAAGATATTTAAAAATTAAATAATTTTGTACATCTATAATATAGAAAAAACAATTCTTACAAAGAATCCAAACACATCATTAGGTTTTCCTTCCATTGACACTAGGTCTTCCCTCCAGTGCAACATCCTATAAAAGCTCCAAAAATGGATCCTAGTATATGGCATTGCCTCATATCAACCACATGAGATTTTACATATACTATACAATATGGCTTATGTACCACTATTGAAAAGTAAATTCCCGCGATAAAAGGGCTTGATAAGCCATATTTCCAAAAGAGGTTCCACCTCATTTGGCCTGAATGCATGCCGAAGGGGAACTAACAATATGAGTGCCTAAACACTAAAAGATGAAAAACAACATTTGGGTATACCCTAATTTTTTCCTATTTTCTCTCTCAAATTTTGTGTGCTTTTTATAAAGGAAAAAATTTATATAAAGCCGAGGCTCTAACAATCCAATTCGAGCCTACCTCAAAAATTTCATTAGAAGAGATTGTTTTGATGCTTAAATATCATCAAATTGATCATCTTGACGTCTAGACGCATGGATATGGAAAAAAAATTGGATTTCACGTTATGAAAATAGTGTATTTTATAACGCATTCTTGGACCGTCAATTTTCAAAATTTTAAATTTTCATAGTTATGTCAATTTACACTAATTTTTAAGCTTTAAACTTCGTAAATAAAGATGAAAATATATTTTAAGGCTTTCACAAAGATTTTTAATATTGAAACTACATTTTTCGACACTATTTGAAGGTAGGCTCTAATTTAATTGTTTAGAGCCTGGGCTCTGTACAAATTGCACCCTTTTATAAATGCAAGTGAAATGATTTCAATCGTAGAAGCAAAGGAATGCAACTAACTTTTTACAAGCATGAAGAGGCAAACTTTTTAGTTATGTCAATGATATCTTAGTTGTATAAATTTGCACATCTTTTTAAATAGGAGTTTCTGAAAATAATTATATCGTTAATTTGTGATATAAATCTTTTAATCTTTCTATTTAAATTTTATTACACCACAATCTTTAATATTATAGACTTTAGTTATAATTGCGTCATGGATTTAGAGAAACAAAAAATAGGAAAAATATAACTTTGAGATTACGAGAAATAAAGAAATTTTTTTAATATGCTTTAAAACAACTTGGGAAAATTGGCGTACAATATCATAAAAGGTATCGAATCATCCTATTTATAATTGGGAATGTTACTTCTTAACTCTCATTTCACTCCAATACGTTTTATAAAAAATATCGAAGTACAAGTTCGGAACTTAAAATTTTGAATTGATCTTTTACTCCAAAAAAAAAAAAGATAGAAATTTTTTTTTTTCATTTCCCTCAATCTGTTAGATGAGGTGTATATTTCATGGTATTTACCAAATTCAATTCGGTGTTATTATAATAGTGTCCATATTTCAAGCAAGAAGGAATTCTTTTTGTCTGGAATACACATTTTTGGGCTGTGTAATTCTTCAATGCATATAGGAAATCAGCATCAATGACCTTATACCTTAAATGCTTGTTCTCACGTTTATCGTTAGGGTTGGGCATCCAAGCTTTAGTGAATCTTTTTTTTCAATTCTTTACCAAACACAGTAATTTTTTATCCTTGGCAATATTTAGTATTAGTTTTAGTTTTATAAATAATAATTACAGGAAAAAGTTTATGTAGGGTTGCCACTTTAAATATAGAATTAAAGGTGCACCTCAAAAATTGATTATAAAAGATTGTTTGGATGTTGCAAAATCCTCTACTTGATCATCTCAACATCAAGTTGTATGAATACTGAAAGAAAAAAAGATTTCGAGTATGCAAAATAGTGTATCTTGCAATACATTATCTGGATCGTCCATTTTCAAGATTTTTATGTTCTTATAAATGTACTTGATTTAAACCATTTTTAGAGTTTAAAATTTTATAAATAGAGATGAAAATAAACTCTCAAGTCATCCTACGAATTTTTTATATCAAAATTACATTTATGATAATTTTTTGACGTGCGTGTTAATTGGATTGTTTAAGGTTGTAACCTTATGCAAACCACACCCATAATTTTATTGATGTTTCTAGTTGTATCAGCATTTTAGTTTGAAGCAAGGCTTAAAAAATCGGTGATTCCATCTAGAATTGGACGAATCGGATTGGATATTGGCTAGACCTATCTTGATCCGGCCATTAAACGGGATTCACCATTTTTACTATGTGAAATCGACGTGTTGACATCACGACTCAGCGATTCTGCACAAAGTGACATTACGGTCTGCCGAGTTTTATGAAATATAGTTTCATGAAAAAAAAGTGATTTTGCACAAAGTGATGTCACGGTCGGAAAACGTCAGCTCTCATCCATCAATCCCCAATTTGGGATGCAGCCCACATCAGAAAACGTCAGCTCTCATATTATTATGTCATCGCTCTTCAAGCCCTTGAAGCAATTTTAGCTATCTTCTATGTTGTTTTTAATTTTTCTCATCAATCCAAATGGGATTTGGATTGATGGATTGTTGCAAAGAATTATGACATCTCTTCATAACTTTTCTCATCAAGCAAAAGGAATTTGGATTGATGAGTTGTTGCAGAAGATTTCTGAATTACAATGATTACTATATTTTTTTTAAAAGAAATGATTATTTTGGGATTAGGGTTTAGATCGACACAAAAAAGTGATAAATTATAATGATTACCCTTTGAATTTTTTTTTTTTTTTAATTAGGGTTTAGATATAGATAAAGAAGTCATAAATAACTTACCATATATTAGATGTATTTTTTTTCTTCACATTGGCCTCCTCCAATATCTCAATCTAATTTTTAAACTACTTTACCATTTCACAATAATTTTTTTTAAAAATACATCACCATTTACTATTTAAACTACAAATTAACGATATTTAAAAGTTGTGATTAAAATAGTTCACTCAATATTTATGACCAATATTAATTCACACTACTAAGTTATTATTCTTTGAGGCATGACAAGCATTGTATGGTCATACTATTTATACATATCCATTTCAATATTAAATAAGAATGTCTGCAAAAAGACCAGTTATCTTTTGTGAATGGAGTTCACAATCATTTTCAAATATGAGATGTCAAATTGGATGGCTTGAGGTGAGTATTTGTATTTTTTTAAAAATTTTATATTTATTCAATGACACTAGTACAACCACCCATTCTGAAATTTAAACGACAAGAATGATTGTGCTTCCAAATTAAACTTTGTAATCTAATTGCAATGCATTTCCCATGTTGCATCTAACTACCATCCAAGTATTAACAATCCATTTGCATGTTTTATGTATTACGCAATCCATTTGCATGTTTTATGTATTACCTAAACAGTAACAATCTATTTGCATGTTTTCTGTATTATTCACACAGTAACAATCCATTTACATGTTTTATGTATTACGCAATCCATTTGCATGTTTTATGTATTACCCAAACAGTAACAATCCATTTACATGTTTTATATATTGACAATCCATTTGCATATTTTATGTATTACACTATCCATTTACATGTTTTATATATTACCCAAACAGTAACAATCCATTTGCATGTTTTATGTATTATGTTATCCATTTGCATGTTTTATGTATATTACCCAAACAGTAATAATCCATTTGCATGTTTTATGTGTTGTGCAATCCATTTGCATGTTTTATGTATTATGTTATCCATTTATATGTTTTATGTATTACACAAACAGTAACAATCCATTTGCATGTTTTATGTTACACAATATATTTGTATGTTTTATATATTATCCAAATAGTAACAATCAATTTGCATGTTTGATACATTAACAATCCATTTGCATGTTTTATGCACTAACAATCTATTTGTATGTTTTATGTATTACGCAATATATTAGCATGTTTTATGTATTACCCAAACAATAATAATCTATTTGCATGTTTTATGTATTACGTATGTCTTTTGATACAGTAACAATCCATTTACATATTATTTGTCAAAAAAAACCAAACAAATCATTTGCTT
>NW_006497058.1:0-15785 GCF_000471905.2 Amborella trichopoda
AAAACTTTCCTTGCATAACACCATAAGAGGAATGCACAATTCTGCAAAGTACTTTTTATAAATAAAGGTTCATGCCATCATAAATTTTGTAAGTTAATTGCAAATCCTATAATGAGTTTTTCAGCATTGATGCTCAATCAAGCATCTCGTTTCGGTGAATAAAGATGAACGAATTTTTCAACATTTATGCTCAATCATGCATCTCGTTTCGGTGAATAAAGATGAACAATAGGTACTTAAGCAAAAAAACAAAGGCATGCAATCTCACACATGCACACAATGATAAAAATATGAGTCTAATTAGGGTAGTAACATGGTTGGAATCATGCTTGGGATGCAGTATTGGAATTGCTGAAACATTAACCAATCAAGCCGAAGCCTAAGACTTAATATTGATAGATATAAACATCCCTTCTTTGTTATTGGTGGTTCTGCTATGGACTAACAATCTCCCATAAAGGCTTATCTGGGCCAAGCCGCATTCCACAGTAGCATGTAACGCGTTAATGCAAATACAAGCCAGTAAGAGTACTAGCCTAGTGGCTGACCCTTGGTAAACCGCAAGGCATAACCACACAGTGGCGAAGGACCCCCGCTCAAGAGATCTGAACATGAGCAAAGTTTTAACATGGTGCCAACATGTCCCTTTTAGAGCAATCAACAACCAAAGGGGCGATCCATGTATCAATGTTTTTTGTGACATGTCCCTTTCATGTACACCGTACATCCATACGTGTTTGTGAGGTTACGCTTTAATAAAAACTCTACATGTCATTCATATTATGGAAATGCTCTGCATCATGCTTTAAGGGAAATTGCTCTTTTAGCAAAGTATACCAGTCTTCCTTTTGTGACATGCTTCTTTGTATAATCTATTCGAGTCACACTTTTTGTCATTTTTCTCTTTAATGCAAACTATCTATGTTGTTCTTTTTGTGATATTTTTTTAATAGATTTATTCAACCAAAAAAAAAAATTGGAATATCCCAACCTTGCGTGCTCAACTTCGACAGGTTTTGTGTTAGGATATATCCAAGTGCTTGTTGGAATGACAACTTGATCCTTGAAAATAAGTAGTGAAACTCTTTTTGTAATTTGAATGTAGTTAGGGTTTCTTAGCGAATAGTGCTTAAAGATAGAATATAGCATTTTTAGAAACTCATGTGTCTTTATTTATTTATTGTTGCCTTCTTTAAATATCTCTTATTTTACCTAGGGCAAACAATTTCGAAAGAGACTGGACAGGTAATGATGTTACTTGTGAAAACTCCCTATTTAACTTATTCACATATATTAGGTAAATAAACATAATGGAAAGAGAAATATATGAATAAATAAAACAAATTAGCAAATTTCAGCTCAGCATAGCTTAAGATATTGTGTTTATTCAAATTCGTTACATCTCTAGTCTGTTGTGTCTAATCCTTTTCCCTAAACTCCTAAATCCCTATTTCTCTCTTTGTATTCATTCCTAGTTTTAAATAATAGAATTGCCTTATTCAATAGTGCATCGAATAGGGAATTAATATGTAATATTGTCCAGATTTGATGAGCATACTATCATTATTATAAGAAAACATGAGATCTTCTTCAGTGAAGTATTGGACATGGTATTGGCATCAGAGAAACTTGAGTAGAATCCATTGGTAGTGTTTTTCCTAAAAGGCAAGTAGTAGCATCTTCTCATTTGGGGTTATTTCTGTCAAGTAATAAATATCATCATCCTCTTAGAGGTCCATGGTCATTTGCCTTTCGTAGAAAAGGAGGGGGTAGTCTTGTTTCCCCAAAAGCAGAGAGAGTTCTCAACATGGGACGTTAGCTGAAAACTTTCATTTCTTCACTTACCAATTAATAACACAGCGAGTTCCACAAATGCAAATTCATATTTTAAAATAATATTCTAACAAATTAAATCCTATAAATTCCAAAAATGACAAACAAGTGAAGCTTTCTGATTTTCAATAACAAATACCAAAACCACACAAGGGAAACCACAAAAGTGACGGGTAAAATAGTTACTGAGAAGGTTATGGAGATATAAAAAAATAAGACAAATGGATTCTAAAAATATCAAGTGTTATTCCTCAAATGGATATTACATTAAAGCGGGTATATTAGTCATTTTAACAAGGAACTGGAATTATCCCTCTTTAAAGTTGAACAAAGTTGAGCACGCAAGGCTCAGAGAATTGCTCCTCTATTTTTTATGTGTGTAACAAGTTTTGATTTGGTTGACTAAAAGCTGTCAAAGAGCAATGTCATAAAGAAACATGTATACTTTGCATAAAAGAGCAATATAACATGAATGATGTCATGTTAGAGATTACATTAACAAGCATTGTCATAAAAAGAACAATAGGTATAGTTTGCATGAAAGAACAATGTCATAGAATTGCATGTAAGGCAATGCCACAAAAAGAACGGCATATCTATCAACTATAGAGCCAAACGGCCGACTTACTCTGACAAACTTGAAAACAAACCATCCTCTCATTTTTAATCATAGTACAAGAGAAAACTTTCCGTGCATAACACCATAAGAGGAATGCACAATTCTGTAGAATTAGAAAATACTCTTTATTGATAAGGGTTCACGTCATTAGTAATTTTGTATGTTAATTGCAACTCCTACAATGATTTTTTTCAACATTGATACTCAATCAAGCAACCTGTTTCGGTGAATAAAAATGTACAAAAGGTTCTTACTCAAAAAGCCAAGGGTTTACCCAGGCTATGCCGCATTCCACACTAGCATCGATGAGTTGTAGGAAGTGTAGATAACTTAACCAATTAAGCCCAAGCCTAAGTCCTAATATTGATAAACATAGACATCCTTTGTGGTTGGAGGTTCTGCTCTAGACTCGTAATCTCCTATAAAGGTTTACCCGAGCTAAGGCGCGTTCCACACTAGCATTGATGTGTTACAGCAAATACAAGGTAGTAAGAGTAATAGCTTAGAGGTCGACCCTTGGTAGATCGCAAGGCATTACCACGTTGTGGCAAAGGACCCCACTTAGGAGATCTGAATATGGTCGAAATGATAACATGGTGCCAACATGTCCCTTTTAGAGCAACCACCAACCAAATGGGCGATCCATGTATTAATGTTTAAGTGTGGGAATCGGGTTGGGGTTTTGTTGGTTAAGATGTCTATGATTGCAATGGCCATCACTACATCCCTATTTCTAAAACACGATTGGTCAACCATAAAAAAATGAAATGTTTAAGAGCAAGTACCTCCCATGCATCTTTGTTCCCTAGTAATGAGCTGCATGACCGAATGAAATGTAGATCATCTCCCTGGTGGTGTTGAGGAAAAAAAGTGGAATTACTGATAGTGATGAAGATTACTTTCTTATTCTTCAAGAAAGATTGTGCACTCCCCTTATGGGGTAATGTATAAAAATTATTCTCGTGTATATTATGATGAGAAAAAGAAAGATGAATTTGCTTTCAGGTTTGTCAAAAAGCTCGCACTTAGCTTTGTAGATTGCATATATGCCATTCTTTTTGTGACGAGTCCCTTTCATGCACAGCATACGTGTTTGTGAGGTTACACTTTAAGGAAAATTCTACATATCATTCATATTGTGGAAATGTTCTTTGTGTCATTCTTTTCGTCAAATTGCTCTTCCAGCAAAGTATACATGTCGTTCCTTTTGTGACATGCTTTTTAATAAAAACTATTTATGTCACCCTTTTTGTGAGATTGCTCTTTAATGCAAACTATACGTGTTGCTCTTTTTGTGATATTTCTTCTATTGATTAATTCAATCAAATAAAAAATTCGAACAATCCAACCCCGCATTCTCAAATTCGACAGGTTTTGTGTTAGGATATATCCAAGTGCCTGTTGGAATGACAACTTGATCCTTGAAAATAACTAGTGAAACTCTTTATGTCATTTGAATGCCATTAGGGCTTATCCAAAAGTGCTTAAACACAATCTCATGTGAATAAAAAATATAGCATTTTTAGAAAACCATGTGTCCTTTATTTATTGTTGCCTTCTTTAAATGTCTATACTATTTTATCTAGAGCAAAAAATTTCGAAAGAGACTGGACAAGTAATGAATTTACTTATGAAAACTCCCCATTTAACTTATTCACAGCTATTAGGTAAATAAATGGAAAGAGAAATATATGAATAAATAGAACAAACTAACAAATTTCAGCTCAGCATATCTTATGATATTTTGTTTATCCAAATTCACTACATCTCTCTTGTGTTGTGTGTAATCCTTTTCCCTAAACTTCGAAATCCCTATTTCTCGCTTTGTTTAATATCTAATATTGTCCAGATTTGATAAGCGTATTATCATTATTATAAGAAACCATGAGATCTTCTTCAGTGAAATATTCGACATGGTATTGGCTAAAGATAAACGCGAAAAGAATCCATTGGTAGTTTTTTCCTAAAAGGAAAGTAGTAGCATCTTCTCATTTGGGGTTATTTATCTCAACTTATAAATACCATCATCCTCTTAGAGGTGAATGACCATTTGTCTTTCTTAGAAAAGGAGGGGGGAGTCTTGTTTCCCCAAAAGTAGAGAGAGAGGGACGGTGTACCCCAAATCTCTCAACATGGGACGCTAGGTGAAAACTATCATTTTTTCACTTACCAATTAATAACAACTATAGGCAAACGGCAGACTTACTTTGACAAACTTGAAAACAAGCCATTCTCTCCTTTTTCATCATAGTACAAGAGAAAACTTTCCATGCATAACACCATAAGAGGAACATACAATTCTGAAGAACGGGAAAATACACTTTATTGATAATGATTCACGTCATCAGTAATTTTGTAAGTTAATTGCAAGTCCTACAAAGAGTTTTTGAACATTGATGCTCAACCGGTGAATAAAGATGTACAAGAGGTACTTACTAAAAAAAACCAAGGCATGCACTCTCAAACACATGCACAGATGCGTGTGTATTCTGCGTAGTAAAGTGGTTGGAATAAGCTTGGGATGCAGTGTTGGAAGTGTCGATACCTTAACCAATTAAGTCTAAGCCTATGTCATAATATTGATAAACATAGACATCCCTTTGTAGTTGGTGTTCTGCTCTAGACTCACAATCTCCCAAAAATGTTTACCCCGGCCAGGCCTTGTTCCACACTAGCATTGATGCATTAATGCAAATACAAACCAGTAAGAGTAATAGCCTAGAGGCTGACCCTTAGTAAACTGCAAGGCATTACCACGCAGTGGCGAAGGACCCCGCTCAGAAGATCTGAACATGATCGAAATGATAACATGGTGCCAACATGCCCCATCTAGAGCAACCACCAACCAAACGGGCGATCCATGTATCAATGTTTACGTGTAGGAATCGGTTTGGGGTTTTATTGGTTAAGTTGTTTATGATTGCAATGCCCAACACTACATCCCTATTCTAAAACACGATCGGTCAACCATCAAAAAATGAAGTGTTTAAGAGCAAGTGCCTCCCATGCATCTTTGTTCCCTGTAAATGAAATGCTTGGACAAATTCCATGTAGATCATCTCCCTGATGGAGTTGCGGAAGAAAAAGCAGCATTGCTTTTAGCATGGACCCTCATTGATGAAGACTATTTTCTCATTATTCAAGAAAGATTGTGCACTTTCCTCATGGGATAATGCATATAAATTATTCTCTTGTATACTATGATGAATAAAGGAAAGTTGAATTTCTTTCAGGTTTGCCAAAAAGCTCACACTTTGCTATGTAGATTGCATATATGTCCTTCTTTTTGTGACAAGTCCCTTTCATCCACACCATATGTGTTTGTGAGGTTTCGCTTTAATGAAAACTCTACATGTCATTCGTATTGTGGAAACGCTTTTAATGTCATTAAATGTCAAATTGCTCTTTCAACAAAGTATACATGTTGTTGCTTTTATGACATGCTTTTTTTATACAAACTATTCGTGTCACCCTTTTTGTGAGATTGTTCTTTACTACAAACTGTCCGTGTTAATCGTTTTGTGATATTTCTTTAATTGATTTATTCAGCCAAATAAAAAATTGGAACATCCCAACCTTGTGTTCTCAAATTCGACAGGTTTTGTGTTAGCATATATCTAAGTGCTTGTTGAAATGACAACTTGATCCTTGAAAATAACAAGTGAAACTCTTTTTTGTCCTTTGAATGCAGTTAGGGCTTCTTAGCAAAAAGTGCTAAAAAACAAGCTCACATGAAGATAGAATATAGTTGAGAACACAACGCTCGGAGAATTGCTACTGTTGTTTTTGTGTGTGTAACAAGTTTTTATTTCGTTGAATAAAAGCTATCAAAGAGCAATGTCACATGAAAGATGTCATGTTAGAGATTACATCAAAGAGCAATGTCATAAAAAGAACAATAGGTAAAGTTCGTATGGAAGAGCAATGTCATAGTTTTGGATGAAAGACGTCACAAAACGAATGGCATATGTTTCAACTATAGAGTCAAAAAGCTGGCTTACTTTGACAAACTTGAAAACAAACTATCATTTCTTTTTTCATCACAGTATAAGAGAAAACTTTCCGTGCATAACACCATAAGAGGAACACACTTTTTTGCAGAATTAGAAAATACTCTTTATTAATAAGGATCCACGTCATTAGTAATTTTGTAATTTAATTGCAACTCTTATAAACAGTTTTTCAAAATTGATGCTCAATCAAGCATCTCGTTTCGGTGAATAAAGATGTACAAGAGGTATTTACTCAAAAAAACAAAGGCATGCAACAGTATGCGTGTGTATTTTTTGTAGTAAAGTGGTTGGAATCAAGCTTGGGATGTAATGTTGGAAGTGCCTATCAAGCCTAAGTCCTAATATTGATAAACATAGACATCCCTTTGTGGTTGGTAGTTCTGCTCTAGACCCAATTTCCCAGAAAGGTGTACTCGGGCCTGGCCACATTCCACACTAGCATTGATGCGTTAACGTAAATACAAACCAGTAAGAGTAATAGCCTAGAGGCCAACCCTTAGTAAACAATAAGGCATTATCGCGCATTGGCGAAGGACCTACTCAGGAGAACTAAACATGATCGAAATGATAACATAGTGCCAACGTTTCCCTTCTAGAGCAACCACCAACCAAACGGGCGATTCATGTTTCAATGTTTACGTGTGAGAATCGGGTTGGGGTTTTATTGGTTAAGTTGTTTATGATTGCAATGGCCAACACTACATCCCTATTCTAAAACATGATTGGTCAACCATCAAAAAATGAAATGTATACGAGGAAGTACCTCCCATGCATCTGTGTTCCCTGCAAATGAAATGCTTGACCGAAAGCCATGTAGATCATCTCCCTAGTGGAGTTGCAGAAAAAAAGCAAAATTACTTCTAACATGAACCCTCGTTGATGAAAATTATTCTCATATTTCAGAAAAGATTGTGCACTCCCACATGGGGTAATGCATATAAATTATTCCCTAAAAGAAAGTTGACTTCCTTTCAGGTTTGCCAAAAAGCTCGCACTTGGCTATGTATAGATTGCATATATGTCATTCTTTTTGTGAGAAGTCTCTTTCATGCACACCCTAAGTGTTTGTGAGGTTTCGCTTTAATGAAAACTCTACATATCATTCGTATTGTGGAAATGCTCTTTATGTCATTCTTTTCGACAAATTGCTCTTTCAACAAAGTATACATGTTGTTTCTCTTGTGACATGCTATTTTATACAAACTATTCGTGTCACCCTTTTTGTGAGACTATTCTTTAAGGCAAACTATCCGTGTTATTATTTTTGTGATATTTCTTTAATAGATTTATTCAGCCAAATAAAAAATTGGAACATCCCAACCTTGCGCTCTCAAATTCGATAGGTTTTGTATTAGCATATATCTAAATTCTTGTTGGAATGACAACTTGGTCCTCGAAAATAACAAGTGAAACTCTTTTTGTCATTTGAATGCAGTTAAGGCTTCTTAGCCAAAAGTGCTTAAAAAAATTCTCCCGTGAAGATAGAATATAGTTGAGAACACAACACTCGGAGAATTGCTACTCTTGTTTTTGTGTGTGTAAATTTTTTTGATTTGGTTGAATAAAAGATATCAAAGAGCAATGTCATAAAAGACCAGCATGTATACTTTGCATAAAAGAGCAATGTCACGTGAAGGATGTCATGTTAGAGATACATCAAAGAGCAATGTCATAAAGAGAACAATAGCTACAGTTTGTATGAAAGAGCAATGTCATTGTTTTGCATGAAAGACAACGTCACAAAAAGAGCGGCATATGTATCTACTCTAGAGCCAAGCGGCATACTTACCTTGACAAACTTGAAAACAAATCATCGTTTTATTTTTCATCATGGTACAATAGAATACTTTCTGTACATAACATCATAAGAGGAACACATTTGTAGAATTAGAAAATACTCTTTATTAACACGTCATCAGTAATTTTGTATGTTAATTACAACTCCTATAAACAGTTTTCAACATTGATGCTCAATCAAGCATCTCGTTTCGGTGAATGAAGATGTACAAGAGGTACTTACCCAAAAAAATAAAGGCATGCAATCTCACACATGCACACAATGATAATATATGTATTTTGGGTGGTAAAGTGGTTGGAATCAAGCTTGGGATAAAGTGTTGGAAGTACCGAAACCTTAACCAAACAAGCCCAAGCCTAAGTCTTAATATTGATAAATATAGACATCCCTTTGTGGTTGGTAGTTCTGCTCAAGAATCACAATCTCCCAAAAAGGCTTACCCGAGCTAGGCCGCATTCCACACTAGTATATAATGCGTTAACGCAAATACAAGCCAGTCAGAGTAATAACACAGAATCTGAGCCTTGGTAAACCGCAAGTCATAACCACGCAGTGGAAAAGGAGCTTACTCAGGAGATCTAAATGTGGTTGAAGTCATAACATTTTACCAACATGTCCATTATAGATTAACCACCAACCAAAGGAGCGATCCATGTATCAATGTTTAAGTGTAGGAATCGGGTTGGGGTTTTATTGGTTATGGTGTTTATAATTGCAACAGCCAACACCACATTCCTATTATAAAACATGATTGGCCAACCATAAAAAAAACAATGTTTAAGAGCAAGTACCTCGCATGCATCTTTGTTCCTTGCAAATGATATGCTTGGCTGAATGCCATGTAAATCATCTCCCTGGTGGAGTTACCAAAAAAAGTAGAATTACTGATAGCATGAACCCTCCTTAATGAAGAGTATTTTCTCATTATTAAGGAAAGATTGTGCATTCCCCTAATGGTGTTATGCATTAATTATCTTCTATACTATGATGACAAAAAGGAAGTTGAATTACTTTCAGGTTTTCCAAAAAGCATGCACGTCGCTTTGTAGATTGCTTACATGTCAATCTTTTTATGACATATCCCTTTCATGCACACCATACACATTTGTGAGCTTACTCTTTAATGAAAACTCTACATGTCATTCATAATGTGGAAATGCTCTTGTTGGAAGGTATTTTTCATCAACATGGGGACCTCTCTCAATAAAGGCTTAGTAAGTAGTGGGAATTTCGACAGTCCCAGAACAGCCCTAGAACTAGCCAAGATCTTAATGAGGTCTCTCAAGAGTCTCTTGCCAAGTTCCGTCGCATTTCGACATATCTAAGGCAGTGCAGATTGAGAAACAATTTTGGCAGAATCGGCCTCTCGCACTTTAAAACGGACCCCTATATTAGAGCTACATTTTCAGCATCTCAAATTGATGTGGGACTACCGCCATTGGATCCGGCACAGTTGAAAACCCCTAGGGGTCAAGTTTTAGCTCAAACGGTCATTCCAAAAAATTTTATAGGCGAAAGAGTGAAACAGGTGAAGCTGTATGCTACTCCTGTGTGGCCACCCTGCAAAACTACACCATTAAAGGGACAGGCACAACTAGTGAATTTCGACACTCATATATCACACTTCCCAAGTTGGATCAATCTCAAATTTGGTGAGCATATTCGTATAGTTAAGATGAGCAATTCGATATGTGGCACGCCCCATGACGATACCCGAGCACAAAGACAAGCTTGAGAGAAATTGCTGATCCATGAAAAAAGTGCAGGAAATTCAGCAGCGTCGTGCCTTGCTTGAGCGGCGAAATCACATCGCTCATGAGCCATATCAACGTGAGACCAATTCCATTACAGGCGTAAGGTCTCGGGCCATCTTTGACCCGAACCCCATACATGATGAATAGTTGGTTTCTGCACACGAACCCGACGAATAGACTGCAAATTCTGTTGCCGGAATCCTTGATTCTGACCAAAATTCCAAACTTACAAAATCTTTATTTGGGCAAGAAATCAAGCTGCGTTTGGTGCCTCATGATCGTAGCGGAATGCTTAGTGTGATTCAGTGAAGAAAACACCGAAAAGCATCAAGGAACGAACACACTATCGATCCAAAGTTTCAAGATCTATTCAAATTTCAAGACACATAATCGTGTCGTGCATCAAAAACACGATCCATGGCTCTAAGCTGATATCAAATGGATTGCCATGCCGAGCCCTACAATAAAACAATAATCTTATGATCAACTGGGCATCATAACGACCCCGGATTAGCCATGCAAGAACACGCAAGTCCTAAGGCAACATAGGGACTGTTATGAAATTCCACAACTTGTTAGGAAGGGGCAAATCTGTCATTTTGTACCCTATTTTCTAATTTCTTTTAATTCAATTTAATCTTAATTTCCAGCAATTAGGGTTAATTTTGATCATCCCCTCATGTTTGGGGCACACTTTAATATATACGTACCAACATTGTACGTAGCAAAGATATACAGAAGAGACACGGTGAGACATACACACACAAGAGAGAGTTTTCACTTAATACAAGTTTTTTTTTCTTACCATTGTTGTGTCACGCTTGAGAGAGAGTGAGGTGAGAGAAAATTTTGATCGGTACCTCTAGGGTTGAGGTAATTCTTCTCTCTCTTTTTTTTCTTTTCTTCTTTTCTCTCTCTTCTCCTCTCTCTTCTCCCTCAACTTCGTCTGAGTTCCTCGTAGAGGCCATGCACGACAGTGGCAGTGCTGTGCATGACTCTCCCTTGGTCTCACTTGTCACGCATGGTGATGGCAATACCATGAGCGAGTCTTCTTTCCCTTCTCCTCGTCTGTCTCTTTCTTCTAGTAAGTCTGTAGATGGCACTACCCATTGCCGCCCACAGACTGTGACGTCTTGGTGAAGAACCCAGACGGCCAGACCTGTTGTTACCCACGGGGGTCTTCCTTCATCTAGCACAGACGGTGATACCTATCGCCGCCCGCTAGAGGCTCTAACAACAACTACCTCCGTTCATGAGCTTCCTCCGCACTTCTGATGCCCGCCAACCTTCTCCCTGCGTACTGCACCTATCACTGTGTGACCTAAGGGAAACCATCGTTGTGCACCTCTTCAAGAGTCAGCACCATCCGCAAGGGATGCGTCATCTCCTCACGTTGTCAACCGCGATGCCTATTGACGTTCGAACCTCCCCCTTCTATGCCGTCTCACCCTCTTCTCTTCACCCCTTTATCTTCTCGCTTGACTGAGGGTAAACCTAGCTTAGCAATGCCGTGTCGGCCTTGGTTTCGAGTAGTGTTGTCGTCATGCTGGTCTTGTGAACCATGCATGTCCTGCTGCCACTCCGAGTCGGTGACTTCTGGACGTCATGCTAGTCTCGCCCCTCTGTCAAGTTATCTTCTCCTTTCTATCTTTCATCTAACCTTGCACTTCATTGCCTTCTCATATGAACGTGCATCACCCTATGACAAGGGTGGGTCCTTCGACCCACTTGTCTTACAGATTAACCATAGAAGTGTTGTGCAGAAAAACAAGAGGATTACAGGTCAAGGGAGGCGATTTGGAACCAGCTCAAGTAGCATGGGGGATTTCTTCGTGATCTAAGAGAGCACCCACGCGAGCCAGCCCGAGTAAGTCCCAAACCCACCTAAAATTCCTCTCTCATTGGTTGGTATACCTGCCCTTGCTCTCGAGCAAGGTTCTGAGAGAGCGATCTCAAATCCTGGGTTCGCCAAAAACTCGAGATATGTGCCACCAGATCACCTAGATCTGGAGGGTGAGATCAAGGCACCTAACCAGCTCTTTGTGTTATTCTTTTTATCAAATTGCTCTTTCAGCAAAGTATTCATGTCGTTCCTTTCGTGACATGCTATTCCATACAAACTATTAGTATCATCCTTTTTGTGCGATTGCTCTTTAATGCACACTATTCATGTTGTTCTTTTTGTGATATTTCTTCAATATATTTATTCAACTAAATAAAAAATTGGAACATCCCAACCTTGTGTTCTCAAATTCGACAGGTTTAGTGTGAGGATATATCCAAGTGCTTGTTGGAATGACAACTTGATCCTTGAAAATAACAAATGAAACTCATTTTGTCATTGCAAATTAAGACTTCTTAGCCAAAAGTGATTAAAAACATTCTCACTTGAAGATATAATATAAAATTTTTAGAAACCCATGCGTCATTTTTTATATATTGTTGCCTTCTTTAAATGTCTATCTTATTTTACCTATGATGAACAATTTTGATAGAGACTGGACAAGTAATGTATTTACTTGTGAAAACTTCCCATTTAACTTATTCACAAATATTAGGTAAATAAACATAATGGAAAAAGAGCTATATGAATAAATAGAACAAATTAGCAACTTTCAGCTCGGCATATCTTAAGATATTGTGTTTATCCAATTTCCCTACATCTCTAGTGTGTTGTGTATAATCCTTTTCCCTAAACTCCTAAATCCCTATTTTCCTCTTTGTATTCTTCTCTAGTTTTAAATAATTGAATAGCCTTAGTCAATAGTGCATCGAATTGGGGATTAATATGTAATATTGTCCATATTTGATGACCATGCTATCATTATTATAAGAAAACATGAGATATTCATCAGTGAAGTACTGGACATGGTATTGGCATCAGAGAAACTTGAGTAGAATCCATTGGTAGTTTTTTTTAAAAGGAAAGTAGTAGCATGTTCGCATTTGGGGTTACTTCTCATAAATACCATCATCCTCTTAGAGGTCCATGACCATTTGTCTTTCCTAGAAAAGGAGGGGGTAGTCTTGTTTCCCCAAAAGATGAGAGAGATAGAGATCGTACCCCAAATCTCTCAACATGGAACATTTGCTGAAAACTATCATTTCTTCACTTACCAATAATAATACATGTTGAGTTCCAAAAATACAAATTCATATTATAAAATAGCATTGTAACAAATTAAATCCTATAAAGTCCAAAAATGACAAACATGTGAAGCTTTTTGATTTTTATTAACAAATTCTAAAACCACAGAAAGGAAACCGCAAAAGTGAAGGGTAAAATAGTAACTCAGAAGGCTATAGAGATATATAGAAAGGAGACATTCCGTTCTAAAAAAACTAGGTGTTATTCCTCGAACGGACATTACATTAAAGCTGGTATATTTTTCATTTTAACAAAGAACTGAAAATATCACTCTTTAAAATTGCAAAGTTGAGAAAGCAACGCTTAGAGAATTGCTACTCTAGTTTTTGTGTCTGTAACTAATTTTGATTTGGTTGAATAAAAGCTATCAAAGAGTAATCTCATAAAAGACCAGCATATATACTTTGCATAAAAGAGCATTGTCATATGAAGGATGTCATGTTAGAGATTACATCAAAGAGAAATGTCATAAAAAGAACAATAGGTACAATTTTTATGAAAGACAACGTCACAAAAAGAACGGCATATGTATTAATTATAGAGCCAAATGACATACTTTGACAAACTTGAAAACAAACCATCATCTCCTTTTTCATCATAGTACAAGAGAAAACTTTTCGTGCATAACACCATAAGAGGAACGCACTATTTTGCAAAAGTAGAAAACACTCTTTATTAATAAGGGTTCACGTCATCATTAATTTTGTAAGTTAATTGCAACTCTTATAAATAGTTTTTCAACATTGATACTCAATCAAGCATCTCGTTTCAGTGAATAAAGATGTACAAGAGGTACTTACTCAGAAAAATAAAGGCAAACAATCTCACACATGCACACAATGATAAAAATATGTGTGTGTATTTTTGGTAGTAATGTCGCTGGTATCAAGCTTGCCATGCCATGTTGGAAGTGCAAAAACCTTAACCAATCAAGCCAAAGCCTATGTCATATTATTAATAAACATTGACATGTCTTTGTGGTTGGTGGTTCTACTCTAGACTCACAATTTCCTAAAAAGGCTTACCCGAGCTAGGCCGCATTCCACACTAGTATATAATGCGTTAACGCAAATACAAGCCAGACATAGTAATAGCCTATAAGCTAAGCCTTGGTAAACCACAAGGCATAACCACGCAGTTGAAAGGGAGCGTGCTCAGGAGATCTAAATGTGGCTGAAGTCATAACATGGTGCCAACATATCCATTCTAGATCAACCACCAACCAAAGGAGCGATCCATGTATCAATGTTTAAGTGTAAGAATGCGGTTGGGGATTTATTGGTTATGGTGTTAATGATTTGGGACATTTGCTGAAAACGATCATTTCTTCACTTAAGCAATTAATAACACATGCCGAGTTCCAAAAATACAAATTCATATTATAAAATTGTATTGTAACAAATTAAATCATATAAAGTCCAAAAATGACAAACAGGTGAAGCTTTTTGATTTTCAATAACAAATTCTTAAACCAAAAAAAGGAAACCACAAATGTGACGTGTAAAATAGTAACTCAGAAGGCTTTAGAGATATATAGAAAGGAGACATGTAGTTTTTAAAAATATTAGGAGTTATTCCTCAAATGGATATTACACTATAACTGGTATATTTGTCATTTTAACAAGGAACTGAAAATATCCCTCTTTAAAATTGCACAGAGTTGAGAAAGCGATGCTTGGTTAATTGCTACTCTAGTTTTTGTGTGTGTAACAAGTTTAGATTTGGTTAAATAAAAGCTATCAAAGAGCAATGTCATAAAAGATCAACATGTATACTTTGCATAAAAGACCATTGTCACATGAAGGATGTCATGTTAGAGATTACATCAAAAAGCAATGTCATAAAAGAACTATAGGTACAATTTGTTTGATAGAGAATGTCATATTTTTTGATGTAAGACCATGTCACAAAAAATTTTCGTAAATAACACCATTAGAGGAACGCACTATTCTGCAAGATTAGAAAATATTCTTCATTAATAAGGGTTCATGTCATTATTAATTTTTTAAGTTCATTGCAACTTTTATAAATAGTTTTTCAACATTGATGCTCAATCAAACATCTCGTTTGGGTGAATAAAGATGTACAAGAGGTACTTACTCAGAAAAATAAAGGCATACAATCCCACACATGCACACAATGATAAAAATAGGTGTGTGTATTTTGGCTAGTAAAGTGGTTGGAATCAAGCTTGCGATGCCGTGTTGGAAGTGCAGAAACCTTAACCAATAAAACCGAAGCCTACGTCTTAATATTGATAAATGTAGACAACCCTTTGTGGTTGGTGTTTCTGCTCTAGACTCACAATCTCATAGAAAGGCTTACCCGTACTAGGCCACTTTCCACACTATTATATAATGCTTTAACGTAAATACAAGCCATATAGAGAAAGAGCCTAGAAGCTAAGCCTTGGTAAACCACAAGGCATAACCACACAGTGGCAACGGAGTTTGCTCAAGAGATCTGAATGTGGCTGAAGTCATAAAATGGTACCAACATGTCCATTCTAGAGCAACCACCAACCAAATGAGCGATCCATGTATCAATGTTTAAGTGTAGGAATCAGGTTGGAGATTTGGGGATTTACTGGGTATGGTGTTAATGATTGCAACGGCCAAAA
>NW_006497025.1:0-25209 GCF_000471905.2 Amborella trichopoda
GTTTGCATACGCATGGAGAGAGAGGTTATGCAAAAAAAATTAGGAGAGAGAGAGAGGGGTTTGGAAACACGTGGAGAGAGAAATAGATAGAGAGTTGGGTAACAAAAGACATGTCTTTTAAAATTTTCTTAGGTTAAAAAAAGAGAGTCAAATTGAATTGGTCTAGGGGATTATGAGAAATAATATATGGGATCTCCATGCATCAAGATATGTTTTAAGACTTTGGCGCTAGTGAGAAATGAAACTCAAAAACTAGGGGAATGGAGATATTTTCATCTTTTTTTTTAAATTACATCTCTACCCATTTTGTCAACGTTTTTCTCTTTTTTTTTCTGCCCAAAATAACCTTAAAAAATCATGCTTTATCACGTACCTCCTACCCGAATCTTTCTTAGTAGCCAAGGCTCTAGCCATGATGTCAAAGGGTCCTTCAAGATGCAAGGAACCTTAAGGCTCTAACAAAGCAAGCCGTGATTCTTAATCACTTGTCATGGCCTACTTGGACAATGATGGTGTGTTGTATTTCGAAGGACCATCATGGTTCTATCAAGACCATGATGGTCTATGAATAAGCCCTAGGATTAGGACCGTGATCATCCTTTTAGAGCCCTTGCCATCAAGAAAGATTGGGTTAAGAGTTCCTTGATAAATCATCATGGACCTAATAGGTTTGTGAACAGTTTTCTGGCAAAAAAAAAAGAAAAGAAAATTGCGACTTAATGGGTAAGGATATAGATTTTAAAAAATTTTGGTCTTATTTGAATTTTAAAAAAATAGAGATATTTTATACACTACCTTAAAAATAAAAACTGTGTCACATAAAAATTGTAACTTTCAACTTTGATGTTTAAATTCCGACCATTTCACCTTTGATGGTCATAGATCAGGTGAACAAGGTATGTTGGCTTGGCCTGATCTGGTGATCAAGGTATGTTGGCTTGCCCTTCGGGCATTCAATGCAAAATACAACCACAAGGTATGTTGGCTTGGCCTTCAGGTAATCTCGTAGCGTGAACCTCTTCTATTACTTTTGGAAGATGTCTATATATCCATCTCTATAGAAGATGAGATTATTTGGGAAAGTAAAAATGATGGTCTCTTCTCAATAACATCGGTATATAGGCTCAACTATCACGACCGGCTAAGATGGTCTTCTACTAGCCTACACATGATTTGGAAATGGCCACCGACAAAGATGGTCTTCTTCTAGCCTACACGTGATTTGGAAATGGCCAATTCGATTGTAGATTCAAGCTTTTCTATAGGTGGTTATGTAAGACAGAATCTTAACAATGGATAATCTACGCAAAAGGGGCTGGATATTGTCAACGTTTGCTTGATGTGCAAACATGCAGAGGAATCTGGTGGCCACCTTTTCTTGCATTACCCCTTTTCCATAGTTATCTGGAATTGGGCTTTTCAAATTGTGCGTCTCAATCTTGAGATTCCCTCTGAGGTTATCTCAATCTTAAATTTTAGCAAGAAAGAAAAAGGACTTTTGATGGGCTGTTTTTGGATATCTCAAGTATTAAAGATAAAGTTCTACATAATGCTTGAAGTTGGTGTTCCCTCACAAAAGAGGGACGAGGAGTTACAAGGACATATGTCTTCATTAATCAGAGTTCACTTTCTCTTTCCTTTGTGCTCAGGACATATGTGCTAGACGATCTAGGCCAGTCGGTTGGAAAAAAACCTATGTTACTTGGGCATAAAGAATAAATCGATAAGGGTTCTAATGGGTTAGCCCTTGATGAAGTCGGAGCATATACCCGAATGAGTGAGCCGAAGGGCTATGTTACCCTTGTGTGTGATGGTGGCCTACAGAGACGGGGGCCAAATCCCCATCCATGTACCATCACACGGCATATATATCGATATATTGTTCGGGACAGCCAGAAATCCACCTCTTAAAGTGAAGCGTATGCATGTGCAAGAGATACGCCTTTGCGCCATAAAGCTGTGGGCACATCAGGTCTTGGTTTCCTTGACTTCTCTTTAGGGGAGAACCTGTAATCCACAGACTGTGATTGCGACCCATTGGCTCATCAGTTAGACTTTGGTGACTCACTAATGAACCCTTGCTTGGACTGTGGGTTATGGGAAACACAGGGTCTGTCTGATAAAGAAAGTGTAGTCCGTACTCCGTAGTTGAAGCCGGAGTGACCCATGATTTTTAATTCAATTCCTAAACTATATGGATCCTTTTTCCATCAAATTAATTTAATTGTGTTTGTTTTATGACAATAATTATTTTAGAAATATAACTTGAATTTTTATGAACCACTAGATATTTCATTTATAGAATTTTTGGATTTATAAAATTAAAAATATTGATTTTACAATGATTTTAATATTCAAATAATATTCTAAATTTATTTTATTAATATAAAAATACCATGGAGGACCATTGTGCACATGGGCCCACAATATTTCTAGAAGGTGGGACCCATGAGTGCCTACCTTGAGTGGCACGCCCCACCCTTATTCTCTTTCCTATTTTTTTGGTGATATGTCATGTGGTCATATAGTTGGAAGATATTGATTAATTATTGACTTGATATATCTTTGAAAGATTTTGTGGAAAGATTGAGTAGACTTATGCTATTTTATATTATGCACAATATTTTGATTAAATTTATTTTATCTAATTTCTATTGATGGAAAATTAGTGTAGGAATTGGGGATAAGAGTTCATGCACCTTCCATAATGTTGATGACCCATCTATGAAATGGATGGTTCAGATCTCTCACCCCACAAGTGACTCTTGATCGACGGTCCATGTTCAATCTCACAAGAAGAGGCAAGCCAAGGAAAACACTGAAAAACCCTAATCTTGTTCAAGTCTATAAAAAAAAAAAAAAGACTGTCTCTACCAAAAAATCTCTACATCTTATCTTTCTATCTCTCTCTTAAGAAAGGTTCTCTCTCTCATGTTTGATCTTTCTCTCTCCCACTTTGTGAAAAGGGGCTAAAGGTTTAGGCTATGGAGTTCTTCTCTCTCCCATCTCTCAACTATTGATTAATGGCCAGGGGTTTTAGGGTTAGCAAAAAGAGAATCCATGTCTCTCAAATAGATTCTAAGGGAATTCACTTAGGGTTTGAGTTTGTGATCAAAAGGATTCATGTTCCATTGGTGTGGCTTGGCTTAAACTTCTTTTCCGGTTTGATATTGAAGCAAGATCGTCGATCTCGTGCCATCGGATTGTGGTGACTCGGTGTGGGGTGTAATAAGCCCAGTTGAGGTAATCTCCGGCACTCTTGCCTTTTATTTATTGCAATCTTATCTTTTATTCTCAAGCATAGTACATAGTTATTTCAATGACATCCAGTTTTTAAATCTTGGTTTTATTGTTATGTTGATTTTATTTTGAAGTATATGTTGTTGTAATAAGACCACCTGTAATGAGGTATATTTCTATTTCATACTCAATGATATTGTGTATCTTTGAGAGTAAAATCTACTAGCAAAATTTCAATGCGAGATCCTAAAGGAATTGAGAGTTATGGACTCAACAATGAAGTGTGTCAGTTCTGACCCTACAAAGTCTAGGAACTATCCATTGATATCTTTGATTTTTTCCACCAATCATATGATTTTATTTATTGCTGAACTTTTACTGTAACTTAAAAAATTGAAGCTACTTTCAAACAAAAAAAGTTTCATCAATAAATTTCTTCTGGTTTGAAAGATATGATCAATTTATTGAAGAGTGCACAAGTGATGTTTTCTGCAACGAAAATTATTTCTATGACAAGGAAGTCGTGATTTTATTTCTATTCTTAACAGAATTTTTTATGGCTCACACTAAGTTTTCATACTTTCATTCTGAGTCTAATTTCTAATAAAATTTATTTGAGAGAGAAATATCTATGGAAAAGAGGAATAAAAATTTTGGATTGAAGAGGTCATCCTGAATTTTCTGTAATTTGGTATGTTCTTCTTTGAGACATGAATAACTATATTTATCAAGCCTACTTAACAGAGTAATAAGAGGTTGTGGAAACATATGTGTTATTCTAATATATCTACTTTCAAACAACGTTAGTTTGAATGGGAAACTCCATGAAGGTACAGAGAAAAGATAATTTTACTAGATAATGTTCATCATGGAATTCTACAGTATAATTTATTTTATGACGTAAATATAACTTATTTATTTCTACAAAGAAATGAATTATTCGGGATTCACACCATGATAGTAAGATTTGGTTTGGAGTCTAGTTTTTAACACAAAAGATTTCATGAAGAAATTATTTGAGAATTGAGATAAACAAATTCTTTATTGAGAGGCGCTCAACCTGATTTTCTGTTGAGAAAATTACATTATGATGTAAAATTCACTTAAACGAAGACTTACTAAATGGTCTAATTTATGGATGGAACTGCACATTATTTTATATTTTTTAGTCTATTTCAATACTTAAAAGGATTTGGAAATAAACTCTTTATAAGTTGAGAGATATCATATTTTATTATGGGATGCTCATATTCTATTCTTTAGTAAATTAAAAAGGTGTGACATGTTAAGGCACATATTTTGATTCCTAATTATGGAGACATTTTTAGGGCTCATTTAAAAAGGTTTTAGAGTGTGCCACTGGAATGGCTTATTATTGTAAAACTTTAAAGAGAGGTAATATAGAGATGACAAGATATGACACTCTATATGAAGAATGTTTAATCTAGGAATAACAGAAATAAGAAGAAACACAATACTATAAAAGCATCTTGGTTTTTTCGAAATGAAGGGACAAATAGAGAGACTCGGTGGTACCAAGAAAATGTTATAGATCAGTGGAGAATTGAATTTGTGATATTTGAAATAATAGGATAAAGAATAGTATTTCTTTACAGTATGATAAATGCATAATCCAAGTCCTGAAAAAATGGACACTTTGTGACATGTGAAACCGATGACCAATATATTCTCCATCAATTGCGTATTCTTCCAAGGTCACAAAAGTTTGTCAACAAGTAAGAGCAAATAATCAAGAAAGCTCAGGTACCACACTACATGGTTTAATGGTAAGAAATTTATCCTATATTACATGGTAAGATCATATAAGAAAAGATGATTCAGTAACCCATTTATTTTAAAATTCATATAATTCTTTGGTTTTTGGCTATTTGTTTTATGAATATATATGGATTGTATGGACATTAGGTGATAGGTGCTAAGAAATTTGAATGAACCGGTTTTGAAGACCTTGTGTTTTTTGTGCCTCCTTGTGGTTGAGTATGAACTACTTAAGGTAGTGTTACACATGAAGATGTGGTTTGATGGAGGGTTTTAAGCCTAAGTATGAAACATGAGAGATGGGTGTGGCTCATTCAACATGAGAGATGGGTGTGGCTCATTCAACATGAGAGATGGGTGTGGCTCATTCAAATATGTAAGCACGAACGGAGTGTTTTGATGGAACTTGGCCTTAATGACAATCCTCCCAATAATGTTAATAATATGATATATTGCATGTGATCATAATCTCCCGGTTAGAATGGTTGAATCGGTCGATTTACCGGTTAGGCCGATTAAACCGCTTTTTGGCCTACGTCCAGTTAACCGTTCCGATTCGATTTTGCGAACACTGACCGGAACAGAACATTCACATTCAGTGTAAACAAAATAATTCACTCTTACTTTTAATTTATGCCAACTTTTTAATTTAAGCAAGGTATATTTAGTCTTATATGTATATAGAAAGGATTTGAACAAGGCTATTTGGCTTGCAATTGCCCAATCTAGATGGGGAAGTAGTAGTTATGGACTTGATTCCTAGTTGGAACCAGAAATATGTCATGTTTCATGGGAATCCGTGGTTAGATTGTTGATTCGGACCAATTTTTTTTGGGTAAGTAACCAACTATGTTTGCATGTTTGCATACGCATGGAGAGAGAGGTTACCCGAAAAAAATTAGAGAGAGAGAGAGAGGGGTTTGGGAAACACATGGGGAGAGAAACAGAGAGAGAGAGAGAGTTGTGTAGCAAAAGACATGTCTTTCAAAATTTGTTTAGGCTAAAAAAAGAGAATCAAAGTGAACAAAGTTGGTCTAGGGGATTATAAGAAATAATATATGGGATATCCATGTACCAAGATATATTTTAAAACTTTGGGTCTAGTGACAAATGAAACTTAAAAACTAGGGGTATGGAGATATTTTCCCTTTTTTAAAATTTACATCTCTACCCATTTTGTCACAGTTTTCCTCTCCTTTTTTTTCTGCCCGAAATAACCTTAACAAATCATGCTTTATCACGTACCTTCCACCCGAATCATTCTTAGTAGCCAAGGCTCATCAAAGGGTTTATTAGACCATCACCGTCTTAATAGAACCGTGATGGTCCTTCAATATGCAAGGAACCTTAAGGCACTAACAAAGCAAGCTGTGATTCTTATTCACTTGTCATGGCCTACTCAGACCATGAGGGTGTGTTGTATTTCGAAGGGCCGTCATGGTTCTATTATGACCATGATGGTTTATGAATAAGCCCTATGATTATCACTGTCCCATTAGGACCGTGATCATCCTTTTAGAGCCCTTGCCATCAAGAAAGATTGGGTTGAGAGTTCCTTGATAAATCATCATAGACCTAATAGGTTTGTGAAATGTTTTCTGACAAAAAAAAAAGAAAAGAAAATTGTGACGTAATGGGTAAGGATATAGATTTTAAAAATTTTAGGTCATATTTGAATTTTAAAAAAATAGAGATATTTTCTATAACTACCTTAAAAATAAAAAATTTGTCACATAAAAATTGTAACTTTCAACTTTGATGTTTAAATTCCGACCATTTCACCTTTGATGTTCATTGATCTGGTGAGAAAGGTATGTTGGCTTGGCCTGATCTGGTGAGCAAGGTATGTTGGCTTGGCCTGATATGGTGAGCAAGGTATGTTGGCTTGCCCTTCAGGCATACAATGCAAAATACAACCCCAAGGTACGTTGGCTTGGCCTTTAGCTAATGTCGCAGCTTGAACCTCTTCTATTACTTTTGGAAGATGTCTATATTTTCATCTCTAGGGAAGATGAAATTATTTGGGAAAGTAAAAATGACGGTCTCTTCTCAGTAAAATCGGTATATAGGCTCATCTATCACGACCGGCTAAGATGGTCTTCTACTAGCCTACACGTGATTTGGAAATTGCCACCGGCTAAGATGGTCTTCTTCTAGCCCACACGTGATATGGAAATGGCCAATTCGATTGAAGATTCAAGCTTTTCTGTAGGTGGTTATGTAAGACAAAATCTTAACAATGGACAAAAGGGGCAGGATATTGTCTAACGTTTGCTTGATGTGCAAACATGCAGAGGAATCTGGTGGCCACCTTTTCTTGCATTGCCCCTTTTCCATAGTTATCTGGAATTGGGCTTTTCAAATTGTGCGTCTCAATCTTGAGATTCCCTCTGAGGTTATCTCAATCTTAAACCTTTATTCCGCCTCTATTTTCTCGCTAAAGGGTTAGATCTTTAGAAGTGCATTACTCTGGTAGATTTAGCAGGAAAGAATAAGGACTTTTGATGGGGTGTGTTTGGATATCTCAAGTATTAAAGATAAAATTCTACATAATGCTTGAAGTTGGTATTCCCTCACAAAAGAGGGACGAGGTGTTACAAGGACATATGTCTTTATTAATCAGAGTTCACTTTCTTTTTCCTTTGTGCTCAAGACTCAGTTATTTTCCCTTTGGTTGCCGCCTCCTTTTGCCTGCTTCAAATTAAATTTTGATGGCATCTCATTGGGGAATCTTGTGGAATTCCAGGATTCTTAGGTATCATGAAGGCGCAATTATCTTCTCTTATGCAGGTCCTTGTGGTTCCACTACGGCTAAGTAAGCAGAAATCATCTCTTTTCTCATGGGAGTAGAATTTTTTGTTAGCAATCTTCTTTCTGAAACTATCCTTATAGAAGGGCACTGTCTTAATGTTATTAACTGGTGTACCTTGAAACAACGAGTCCCCTTGTCTCTTCTTGGATATTGGATCATGATCACAGACTTGTTCTTGTCGCCTTCAATTCACGTAACTTTCAACCATATCTTCTGGGAAGCAAATACTGAAGCTGATCGACTTGCAAAATTTTGGGGTTCACTTGCAGACTCTTTCCTTGTTTGACGTTGTAATCCCTCCTATGTAACTGATGCTTTCTAAGCAACTTCTTAATAAAAGTATTTAATATTGTAAAAAAAACTATAAATGTTGGCTAAATTTAGTTTCGACAAGCTTTCTATGCTTCCCCCTATAACATAAAACTTCTATATTTCCCCTCTATCCAACCATCTATTATTAATGGACGGCTTAGATGGCCCCAATCATAATGTCACCCTCCATACTATTTTATTTTTAATATTTCTTATACAAAAATTGCTGACACCATAATTTGGGCGTCCCATCCTCTCTTGAACTCGCACCTATAGAAAATATAAAAACTATACTCCCAATAAAATAAAATGATTAAAATGCCCCTAAAAGTTTTAGTGGTATTTTGGTCATTTTATTTTATCAAAATTATTTTTTTAATATTTGATTTAGGTGTACCCCATTGAGGTGATGCCACATACCAAATTTCATGTTCATATAGTTAGTAGGAAAAAAAACTAAAAATAAATTTTGGAGAAATTTCTTCCAAGGCTATACATTGGTGGGGGATTTTGCGCTTCCTTTAGATTTCCTATTCAATTGAAATGCAAATATATGCAACATCCCCAATTTGTGTTTCAATGGAGTGGATCATCTACTCCACATATTTGTGTGGATTGGTCTAAATCGGCGAACTGAAAAATATTGAAAAATAAAATATTAAAATCACCCCAAGAGGTTGGAGGAACTTAAAAAAATATTGGATAAGCTTTTAAAAGAAGCATAAAAAAAATGAAAGGGAGGTTGTCAGAGGGGGGGACTTATTCGGTCCTGTTGATATTTGGTCTAAATCAGCGATTCCCAACCTAGATCATTGGGTTTTGAAACACTATTCCTACTTATTATCTTATCATTATCTCTTGTTTGTTCTCAGCCAATTTTTACCCATCATTTGTTTGAATATGGAGTGAGAAAAAGATAGTCCTAGTTTGTGAGCTCATGGAAAGTGTGAGTCCAACAGACGAAATTGAATTTGAGTCTATCTAATAGCCAACATGACATCTTACCGCTTCAATTAAGCACAAAAATAAAACCCCATTTTCATTGTACTAAACAACAAATACATGCAAATACCTTTCCCTTAAAGTCAATTAAATAATATAAAAAAAAAAACCTAAGGTCATATCATTAGAAAATGCTAAGGTATTTGGTTAAATGTAGAAAAGCATAACATCTTCTTTCTTTTTCTTTTTTTAATGGGGGATCATAATATCATTTTGCATTAAAAAGGGGGGAGCATACCTGCACATTGAAGCAAAAGGATTAAATGATAATTGAAGGATGGAATGATTGCCACATTAATGAGAGAGAAACAAACCCTTGTGTACAAAATAACTCACTCATCGGGGTTAGAACGTGGATTTCCGACATCCTTGTAGTTTCACAAGTAAGCTGGATCCGAACTCCAAGTTGTGACTTCGAAATTTGGCAAATGTAATGGGTCAAAACTCGATATTCTGGCCCTGTGTTTTGAAAAATAAACTAGGTTGGAACCCACATTCTGATCTAGTTTTGTGATAAACAAATCAGGTTGGTACTTTGAGTTTTGACCCGGCCTCCGAGTTGTGACCTAGGGGCATTTAGGATAATAAAAATATGAAAAAGACGGTATGGACTTGGACTGTATATGATAGAGTTTATAGATCTTTATAAATCTGTTTGATTTGAACCATTTATAGATAGATTGTCAGGCCATCCTAAGAATTTTTTACACCAAAATTGTATCGTATGATAAAGTTTAGACTTGCAACTTACTTTGATTATTTAAGGTTGCAACCTTACATAAACCACAACTATTTAATATAGCGTAAAAAATAAATAATTACTAAAATTTTCCTTTAAACTAAAAGGATCTTCCGGAATAGGTGCTTGCTCAGAGGAGTAAATATTCATTTGCTATAGGGTTTGTATATTATGAGATCATTCACCATTGTCGCAAGGAAGTCACAATCACTCCTAGTTATTAGATGTCAAATTGGATGGCTCAGGAGTAACATGAAATACGAGGTTTTTTTAGAACCTTGAGTGTAATCATTGACACACTATGAACCGATTTAAAATCTGATGAACATGAATGATTGTGACCTTCTCATACAAAAAGTAAATGGCCCCAATGTATATTTTTCTTTTGCCATATGCTCCCAAAACAAAGGTGGTACGAGAACCAAGAAAGTTCATTATGTCTTTATCTTTGGGGGGTGCATAAGTTTGATTAAGTCCATTTATGCCAATTTGCCCATTTATCTGATCTTTATTCTTCAAATGCCTAGTGACGTTATAAAATTAATTGAGAAATACATGTGTAATTTTATTTGGGGGATAGTAGATGATTTACACCACAAGTACCATTTGGTTGGATGAGACAAAATTTCCACCCCGATCAAGATGGGTGGATTAGATATACGGAAAAAGCTTATGAATTGGGCCCTCTTTTCCAAGTGGTGGTAGAGAATCATTCAAGGGCAAAACCATCTGTGGAAAAATATCTTGGAAATATGGTTTCGATCACATTTCACATTTGGTTAAAAAAGGAAGAGGTAAATACTCTTCTCAAATATGAAAAAGTATTTTCAGCTGCAACAACATAATAATGAGCAATGTTAGATGGTTGATTGGGAATGCAGAAGACACTTTCTTCTGGTTTAATAGGTAGCTTGGTGATAGACTTTTATTGTATCAATTTGCAAATGTTTTTGTCAGGGTGACATCTCCATCAGCTAAAATATCGAACCTTTTTCCTTCATCACCACCGAGACTGGATTGAAATATTGCATGTGCTTATAATAGATTTCCAAATAGTGTTATCCTACAACTTCAGAATCTTTTGACACTCCTTGAAGGTATCTATATTTCTCCTTCTTTTGCTGATGAGATTGTTTGGGAGCGTGAGCTAGATGGAGTTTTTTCGATCAAGTATGTAGATATAGGCTTCTTTTTAATGATTGGGTTAGATGGGCAAATCGTACTCTTAGTACTATTCGGAAATGGCCCACTCCTGTGAAAAATCAAGCCTTCCTCTGGGTTGCTATGCAGGATAAATGTCTCATGGTAGATAATATTCGCAAAAGGGGTAGAATTTTATGTGATGTCTGCCTTATGTGCAAGAGTGATGAAGAATATGACATCTACTTTTTTTTGCGTTTCCTTTTTGCTATTGGTATTTGGCATTGGGCAATTAGAAAAATGGAATTTTTAATTATGATACCAGGGAACTTAATTGTTATTGTTAATCATCTCAGCTCTATTGTACTACCACGAAAGGAGCTATTATTTGGAAGATCTTTCAGAGTGTTATCTTATGGCAGATTCGGTTGGAATGCAACATGGGAACTTTTGATGGGGCTGCAATGGACTTGGAACGTGGTAAAGACCATATACTACAGTCCCTATAGGATTGGTTCTCTTCTACTTTCGAGGGTCGTGGGGTTTCCCATACATACATTTATGTTAATTTGAAGAACTTAGCCTTTTCATTCTATCACTCATGCTGACCCCAACTAATTTGGAAATTGTGTCCTCTAGGCTCTCTCAAACTCAATTTTGATGGGAGATCTTTAGACAATCTAAGTCCTGCTGCGATTGGGGTCTTGCTTCGAAACCATGAAGGGCTTGTTCTCTTCTCTTTTGTGGGACCTTGTGGCAACACTACAGCTGATCAAGTTGAAGTCTATTCTTTCTTGCTTGGTTCAGACATCATTGTGACTAAAGGATTTATGGGAGACATTATTAATGAAGGGGATTTTCTCAATGTTATCAGAATACTGCAAGAAAGAGCAAAACATTTCATGATCTCTCCATATATTCTGATTAAAAATTCACAACCTTTGTGGTACCCCGGGGCCACGAATATCCTTCTGCCACACCTACCGTGAAGCAAATGATGTTGCCGACAATCTTTGCTAAATTGGGTGTTTCTTTATCGTCTTTGCTTATTTCTATTGATTTGATCTCTTCTATGTGACTCGATGCTTTTTAAGCACTCATTAAATAAAAGTTCTTATCCCTGTCAAAAAAACAAAAGGTTAAGTATGATCCATATGACCATCGTAATAGAATGGTCACATGGGGCACTAACTGATTTAATTGTGATGGTAGGAGAGTGAGGAGTACGCATGAGTTAGGCAGTTTTGGTGGGATCCAATCCCCCAAGTCGCCTGGGACTGAAGCTTTTGGTGAACAATCCGGTTCATAGTTTACATAACAGCAGCGTTCCTTCAAAACACAGCAATATTCTTTCCCTCCAAACGCACTTTGCTTCCCATCTCTCTCTCCCAATGACTTCTCACCCTCCCATCCCACCAAACATCTCTCCAACCAATAACAACAATATGAAGAAGAAGAAGGAGAGACCCAGGACAATGCTCTCAGCAAAGAAGAAGAATATCAGAAACCCTAGCTAGGGCATTTGCAGAAGAGTAAAGAGATTGGGTTACCTCTTTCTCTTTGCATATCAGAGATCAGGAAAGTTAGGTGGAGGAAGGATGATGGAGTCAGGGGCTCCGTTGTGTGGTGCCTGTGGTGCACCAGTGGGGATGGATTCGAAGGGATCGGTGTTTATGGGCTGCCATGAATGCAATTACCCCATATGCAGGGCTTGCTATGACTATGAATTGAAGGAAGGTGGAAGAAGCTGCCTCAGATGTGGCGCCCCCTACATTCATTCCTCTGGTCTCTCTCTACCTCTCTCTCTCTTAACACAGGCATACGCTCTCTCTCTCTCTCTCTTAACACAGGCACACGCTCTCTCTCTCTTAACACAGGCACACGCTCTCTCTCTTTCTCTCTCTTAACACAGGCACACGCTCTCTCTCTTGCTCTCTCCTAACACAGGCACACGCACTCTGTCTACCCCCTTTCTCTCTCTCTACACAGGTACACGCGTTCTCTGTCATATGCCTTCTACGTATTTGAATTGAATGGGCTCCTATACTGCTCCTACAGGACTATACTATATGTTTAAATATTTTTTGCTCCAAATTTTCGCCGTCGTGTAATATAATTTTCAAAAAAGAAAAAAAATTGGATTTTAAATTCTTAAACATGTAGATGGCTCCCGCCAAAATCATAAAATTCCTTTTTTTCTTTCTAGACACAGTTAAATTTTTCGACCGTGAACTTTTTCTTAACCTGTCCCAAGCCTAAATAAAGGTCGCAGGGCGGGTTGTGTTAGCCAATCAACTTAAAATTTTGTCAAAAATTTTGTATGAATCTTAAATCTAAGTCATTGACTTGTTTTACCGAAGATATGACTTTTAAGAGCAAAATAACTTACTAAGATTCATATACTGACCTTGAAAAATGGCTTTGAGGACAATGATTGAAAGTGATTGTCTGTTTCTAGAGTAGTTTCTGATGTATAAGATATTTTAAGTTTTGCCTGGGAGTAGATAGATTGTGTACACCTACGGGAATAAAAAATCTTTTAGCAGAATGCTCGGACGCTTGAAATTGGATTATATGTCTAAATCTACCCTACTTTTTGTAATTAAGGACAAAACCATCCGAACATTTTTCTGAAATGCCCTTATCGTCCCTCTTCATCATTCAATTTCAAATCTTTGTTCAGGCGCGAACAGAGAGAGAGAGGCATTTACTGAAGCCTTAAACCATTACTCAAAATTGGTGATGAGTATGAATGTTTGTGGAAACCTCGGTTGCATTTTGTTGGTCAACCTGCATAGGCTCTTCACTCCCGTGTCATGAATGATATATGTATCCTTCATTCAAGCTGAAAGTGTACTGTATCAGAGTTTTTTATGTGAACCATTTTCTTGATTGATTGATTTGTTTAGAGGACCCAGCCAAGGAAGGCAATGGCAAAGTTGCAGGCAGAAGAGTAACAATGGGAGCTCATCTCCAGGATTCACAGGTACTCTAAATTACTAAGTTCTGAGGTTTTTTGGTTCCCATGAAATATATAATTCATGCGTATCTCAAAATGTCTGAATTTTGGGTTGTTTTTTACTGAGAAATTTGTGTTCATCTTTTCCATTCCTAACGAATAAAATCCAAAATTTACAGGAAGTTGGACTTATCACAATGCCTTCAAATAATCACTCCGCAGCAGAGACTGGTCTGCTTGCGAAAACCGTTAGCCAAAATTTATTTATTGTGCGTTGTTGTTCTTATGAGAAAGATGTATTATTCTGAATTTTGTTTATTTAAAATTGTTGTATTTCAAAGAATCAAATGGGGAAGTTGGAAATCCAATCTGGAAGAACAGAGTAGAGAGCTGGAAAGAGAAGAAAAACAAGAAGAAGAAGCCTGCCAATAAGGAAGGAAAAGAAGTCCAAATTCCATCTCAGCAACAAATGGAAGAGAACCAGTAAGTCTAGTAATGGATAGACCTCTCAATTCTTGTTTTTGGTTGTCTATTTTATGGGTATATTATGCTTTCTTATATATCGATTCCAGGACTAAATTCCATAGAATTATTATCTTGGGTCTTATGTAGTTGTGTTATTGACTTATTTCAGGGTTTCCGAAGCTGCAGAGCCACTCTCGAGAGTGATACTGATTCCTTCAAGCAAGATCACACCATATAGAGTGGTGATCATTATGAGGCTGATAATTCTGGGTCTTTTCTTCCATTACAGAATAACCAATCCAGTGGATAGTGCTTATGGACTCTGGTTGACTTCCATTATTTGTGAGATCTGGTTCGCCATGTCATGGGTGCTTGACCAGTTCCCCAAGTGGTATCCTATCAATAGGGAGACATATCTTGATCGTTTGTCCATGAGGTATGATGCCTGTTCCTTTTCCTCTTAAAAGCTACATCGAACAAGGAAACGGCAACATGTTACATTACATTTTATGAGGAAATTTATTTTAAGCACATATTGCCTGAAAATTCACATGTTAAAAACTCTCTCTCTCTCTCTCTTTTCAAGGGGCATGTGTGTGTGTGTGTATGTTGTATCATTATGTATGTGTAGTATAGCAACTGTGTTTTGCTATCTTGGCTTTTGAGTACCACCCACTGTTTGGATGGAAAAATTGAAACATACAACTCCGAGAGAGAGAGAGAAAGAGATGGTCGCCGCCATTTAAAACCTCAAGTCATTATTAGAGGTAAATTACACGACTTCCTTTTGAAGAAAACTAAGAATGATAACACAGACCATCAAATAATGTTATTCCCACAGGTATGAGAGAGAGGGTGAGGCATCTGGACTAGCATCTGTAGATTTCTTTGTGAGTACAGTCGATCCCCTCAAGGAGCCGCCCCTAGTCACCGCGAACACTGTGCTCTCAATCCTTGCAGTGGACTACCCTGTTGATAAGGTCTCCTGCTATGTCTCTGATGATGGTGCTGCTATGCTGACATTTGAGTCTCTCTCTGAAACTGCTGAGTTTTCGAGGAAGTGGGTCCCTTTTTGCCAAAAGTTCTCAATCGAGCCCCGGGCTCCTGAGTTCTACTTCTCTCAAAAGATTGATTACTTGAAGGACAAGGTGCAGCCTTCATTTGTCAAGGAGCGCCGAGCCATGAAAGTAAGAAAGCTTCAAAGTTTTGAAATCTCAAATCAAATTTGGATTGGTGTTTTGGTTGTTGGAAGTCTCTCTTCGAAATTATCAATTTTAAGAAGACAGGTGGAAAATAATGGCTGAATTTGGGATTAAAGTTTAAAATTTGAACCGCTATCCATTAGAAAAGTGTAAAACTAATCAAAACGAAGTTCTCAATTTGATAAGTAATGTGTTTTCTCCGGCATGATATTCAACAACTATGATCTACTTTATTAGAAAGTTCATGTGGGCTAATTAGAAAGGAATGATTGCTATTTCGTATTCCTGTGCAATTAATTGGTTATCAATGATGTGCAGAGAGAGTACGAAGAGTTTAAGGTCAGGATAAATGCTTTGGTAGCCAAGGCTCAGAAAACCCCAGATGAAGGCTGGACTATGCAAGATGGGACATCTTGGCCAGGAAACAACACTCGTGACCATCCGGGTATGATTCAGGTACATATCTACATCCCTGCGTAGACATACATGCATATATACATTCAGAAGAAAGTAGTGTGTGCCCTGTTTGGGCAGACCAAATTCAGGTGATAATGCTGTTTTACCACCCCACCCATTTAGGAGGGAAAAGCTGCCCACCTTGACCTGCTCTTATATTCATGCTTCTGAACAAGCCACTCCTAGTGCTAGAGAAAAGGGAAAAAAACTACTTTTCTTTCATTAATGAATAACTCCATGCCTTTAATGGACTCGTTGGGCTATCCAAACGGGGCCCAAGTGTATATTTTATGCAAGTTATTCGCACTTGTTCAGTAGTTATGATAGTCATTTTAGCAAATCTAGAAACCATATATATGCAGCGTGGACAGTGTTAATTAATTTTGAAAATAAGAGGGATTCTTGAAATCAACTTCTAGGCCATTTGTCTTGTCATATTTTTCTTTTTGCCTAGAAAGCAAAGGATACCTATTGAATTGAAAAGTATTATATTGTACATTACTGATGACCAAACTTCTTGGCGTAACCATTTCCTTTGGAGATATAGGGACATGACTGAAGCATAAAAACAAAGAAGTGATGAAGAAAATCAATGCAGTACTAATGAAACGATAAAATTTTATTATTATTTTGGGCTATTTGTGCACTTTTATATATTTTTAGCAGGCGATTAAGGGCATTTTTCCAATATCCAGGCAATCTTTATTTTGGGTGACCTTGGTTATTTGGAGGAAAATTGTAATGAATATGGAAGTCTAATAAAAGGAAACTCTTCAATTCCAAGGGTCATCCTCCTTTCATACTAATTATTCCCAAATTCCAATAATGCTGTCATTGTTATGGAAGGTTAAACTGGATTTGGACAAACATTAAGGTTTCATTTGGGCTAAGGCTTGTATGTTATGCAACCTCAAACAGACCTAGATCCCTACAGAAAGCTAAGCAAATGATCTGGGAATCTGAGTTTGCATTATTTCATTACCATGTATCTACAGGTATTCCTTGGACATAGTGGTGCCCATGACATTGAAGGAAATGAGCTTCCACGGTTGGTGTATGTGTCAAGAGAAAAAAGGCCGGGATACCAACATCACAAAAAGGCTGGTGCCATGAATGCTTTGGTATCATTTTTCTCCCAAATATTGAAGAAGCAAATGTGGATCTATTTTTATTGTTTTCTTAGTTAGACTTGTTTCTTTTGAAGCATTTCTAATTTTAACTCTAATCTTTATAACATTGGGTTGTATTTTCTAATGCCCTGGCAGGTGAGAGTATCTGCAGTTCTCACAAATGCTCCTTACATTCTCAACCTTGACTGTGATCACTATGTCAACAATAGCAAGGCAGTTCGGGAAGCCATGTGTTTTATGATGGACCCCCAAGTTGGTAGGGATGTTTGTTATGTTCAGTTCCCTCAGAGATTCGATGGCATTGATCGGAGCGATCGATATGCCAATCGGAACACAGTTTTCTTTGATGTAAGCACTTACTCTTTTTGCTACTAGTAAAGTGAAATGGTGTATTAGGATCAACCAAGTTACTAATCGACAATATCTGGCCAAAGGCTTTTATCTACAAGGCCCTACCAACCAACCCACATGGATTGCAGTTGTATTGGCTTTAGCACCTTGACAGAAATTGTCCCGACTTGTATTAGCTGCCTTAGATGGTCTAGCACAGATCGCTTAACGTAAGCCCCAAAAGATGAGGAAAATAGGACCAAAAAGGATTTTAATCTGTTTTTAGTCCAAAATTAATTCTCTACAGTTTAACATGTTGGGTTATTATCAAAATGATTCCAGGTTAACATGAAGGGACTTGATGGTATTCAAGGACCAGTTTATGTGGGGACTGGTTGTGTTTTCAATAGGCAAGCTCTTTATGGTTATGGTCCTCCATCTCTACCTAAAATTTCCTCTAGGAGCTCTTCATGTTGCTCTTGGGGTTGCTGCTGCTGTTGTTCTAGTTCAAAGAAACCTTCCAAAGATCAAAAAGAAATTTATCGTGACTCCAGACGGGAGGACCTGGATGCAGCCATATTCAACCTCACAGAAATTGATAGTAAGTCCGATTGGTTTTTCTGATCTCACATTTAAGGAATTTGACAGCCATCGTATAATCTTTATTAAGGAACTTGGATTATTTGTTATGTATCTATTTTAAATGATTATAGCCATAAATGTTTGCTTTATTCTTTTTTAATGTTTCACAACTATATCAAGACTATGATGATTATGAAAGATCACTCTTGATCTCTCAAATGAGCTTTGAGAAGACGTTTGGTTTGTCATCTGTATTCATTGAGTCTACACTTATGGAGAATGGTGGAGTGGCGGAGTCTGCCAATCCCGCCACGCTAATTCAGGAGGCTATTCATGTCATCGGCTGTGGATATGAAGAGAGAACTGAATGGGGAAAGGAGGTAATTTATTTATTTCATTTTATACAACATACAAAAATAGAAAATGAAATTGTGCTTTCTATATCTTTCACTCTCTAGAACCATGAATGCATAGGGAGGTACCCACACCATGAATGCATAGGGAGGTGCTCCTCATCTTTATGATCCACATCTCACAGAAATTTGGCAATGGAAAAATATCTACTAATATGGAGTTAATGACTAGACAACATCATGATAATGATAATAATGATCATGATCGTTATGCGAAAAAAAGAAAAGAAAAAGGTTTGCGATCATGATTGTAGTTTCATCATCATTGGTGTCACAGGTCTGTGACAAAGGTTTCCACATGAACAAGCTATATATATATATATATATATATATAATAAATGTTGAGATTAGCCCACTAGCTCATATGAGCCCAACGGCTCAGATTGAATTTAGGCCGATCTGACGGTCACGACCTTATTTCGTGTTTGAATTTTAATTTTTTTATATAAATCCAAATAGCTTGAAATTTTAGGCGTGTATTTTTCTCATCAAGGCACACTTGGTAAACATATTTTAAAAATAATTCACAAAAAATAAATTAACCAAAATATCCCAGAAACGTTGCAAGGGTATTTTGATCAAATTATTTTTTTGATTTTTTATTAGATTCTCCTATTTTTGAAGAATACACTGCTAAAATTCAAAATTATTTGGGTTCGTAGAAAAAAATTAAAATTCAAATACGAAATGAGGTTGTGACCATCAGATCGACCCAGATTCAATCTGGACTGTTGGGCTCATGTGAACACATATGTTCAAATGAGCTAGTGGGTTAATTTCAGCATTTTCCATATATATATATATCCACAAAATTATACTTGTAGATGAAAAAATTTCTTTTACTGAAATTTCACATCCTTTATTTGTAAATTATCTTTTTCTAAAGTATCACTCATAGAAAAATTGATAACTGCGCTTATTTTTTTGCTCCCTTCTATTATTGCAGATTGGATGGATATATGGATCAGTCACCGAGGATATATTGAGTGGTTTCAAGATGCACTGTAGGGGATGGAGATCGATTTATTGTATGCCTATAAGACCTGCATTTAAGGGATCGGCCCCCATAAACCTCTCCGATCGACTACACCAAGTGCTCCGTTGGGCTCTTGGTTCAGTCGAGATCTTCTTTAGCAGGCATTGCCCTCTATGGTATGGGTTTGGAGGTGGTAGACTAAAATGGCTCGAAAGGCTAGCCTACATTAACACTATCGTTTACCCCTTCACTTCCATTCCTCTCATTGCCTATTGTTCGCTCCCAGCAATATGCCTTCTCACTGGGAAATTCATCATTCCCACAGTAAGCATTCTGCCTCTCACTCTGTCACATAAATATACATGTATGCATAATTACTTATTGACTTAAAGATTAATAATTCACAGTAGCAAATATTTCTATATTCTGTGAAAATGTGGAAGAGTATTGTTGGGTATTTGAAAGTGATGTTTTTATTAATAACCATGATAATTTTTTCTTCACTGTTTTATTCTTCTTTTAACCTTTAAAAACTATCATAAAAATTTTCTCTTCCTTGTTGTTCAAATTTGGAATTTTATGTTTTTTTGGGGATTTCAGATTTCTAGAGCATGTTCTACAGAAACTAAAGCTTATAAGTTCTAAAATTTCTCAAGATTTTCTGTGCTGAGAAATTTCAAGAACTGAATTAGCACTATGGAAGGGTAAACAGCATTCTTCGTCTTGTACAAATATTCCAAGGTCTAGTTTTGGAATGATATTTTGAATCAGTGGCATTTTCCATGAGAAATAGGGAAAGACAAGATTTATTCTGAGAAAGAAGATGGAGAAGAGTTGATATTCAAATTCTAATCCTCAAAACAATTTCCCCACACCAGCAATTACTCTCCCTCGCTAATGTATCCTTTGTTTCCCATGCAGCTCTCCAACTTAGCAAGCGTGTGGTTCCTTTGCCTCTTCCTCTCCATCATCCTAACCAGTGTGCTCGAGCTCAGATGGAGTGGTGTAGGCATCGAAGACTTGTGGCGAAACGAGCAATTTTGGGTCATCGGCGGTGTCTCTGCCCACCTATTTGCTGTCTTCCAAGGCATCTTAAAGATGGCAGCTGGCTTCGACACCAACTTCACAGTCACTGCAAAGGCCTCAGATGATGCCGAATTTGGAGAACTCTATGTTTTTAAGTGGACAACTCTTCTCATTCCACCAACCACTCTTCTTGTTGTGAACTTGGTTGGTGTGGTTGCTGGGTTCTCTGATGCTTTGAACAGTGGTTATGAGGCATGGGGTCCCCTATTTGGAAAGGTCTTCTTTGCTCTTTGGGTCATATTCCACTTGTATCCTTTCTTGAAGGGGTTGATGGGGAGACAGAACCGGACCCCAACCATTGTTGTGCTCTGGTCTGTGCTCTTGGCCTCTGTTTTCTCTCTCTTGTGGGTGAAGATAGATCCATTCTTGAGTGGGAGTGGAGATGGTTCGGTTTCACAAGGCTGCATCTCTATTGACTGTTGAGATCTTCTTGCGACAGGACAAAAGTTACAGTGGTTTGGTGAGAGAACCAATGAGAAATGGACTTCCCTGGAAAAGTATAGTAATTCCAATCTACTTTCTTCTTTGTCTTTACCTCTTGGGTTGGCTTGTGCTATATATGGCTACTACACCCTGTGCTTTTCTCCGGAGGAAATCAAGTAAATTCCACTTGATCTATTTTTCTTCATTTTTGTTCTGTGGTTCTTATTAATGGCTGGTCAGGTTTGTTACGCTTGTAAAGTAATCCATATTTTAATTATAAAAAATATGGTGGGATATTGATAAATGGCCCTATTTTAATTGACTGGCAATTGAGATTATTGTAATGGGTCAATGGCTTTCATATATATGTATGTGTATGCGTAAAAGTTGGTCATTTATGTGCTATGAATGTAGACTTGTCTCTATTAAGAGGATTTCTTCATTTAGCACAAGAAAAGGGAACATTGAAATCCTCCTTGGCTAAAAGATACGGTTAAGAAGAAGGTGATTACTTAAAAGGGTTAGAGCCGAGGCTTTAAACAATTAAAGTAAGGCACACCTTCAAATAGTATCAAAAGATGATGTTTCAATATTGGAAATCTTTGAGATGACCTGAAAATTTATTTTCATATCTAATTATAAAATTTTAAACTTTAAAGGTAGCGTAGATCGAGTAGATCTATGAACACTCGAAAATCTTGAAAATTGATGGTCCAAAAATGCATTACAAAATGCACTATTTCTAAGATTTGAAATTCTTATTTTCTCATGTCTATAGATCTTGAGGTCGAAATGATCAATTTGAGGGTTTTTAGGCTTCAAAATAACCTCTTTTAGTGAATTTTTGGGATGCACCCTAAATTGATTGTTTAGAGCCTTGTCCCTATATAAACTTCTTCCTTACTTAAATGCTGACTCAATTTGATAGGAATTATATTTGTCAAGCATATGCATTTTTAAGCTACAGAGCATCCATATGTCCAATACCCTACCACATACAAATGGGAAATGATGTAATGCAACAGTTGTATAGTAGTGTAATACAACCACACCTCCAGAAAACCATATTTTTGGCATTTGTATTACCCCAAATTTTGCACACACATTCTCTTTATCCTCATAATTAATCCTACAAAAAAAAAATCCAATTTGCATCCTAGATATGGTCAAAATTAGTACGTATCCAACAAGGAATCTCGACCATCCATTCGGCGAATTTTAAGATCTAGGCCTTAACATATTTAGAATCACTTTTTTATTTTTTAGCATTATTAATCTAATGATGATAACACTATATAAAAATTTTGAGAATAAATTCTAACATCTCAATAAAATGGACGGTTTATATTAATTGGGCAATAATGAAAACTTTATGGAGCATTTTTTTAAAACTTTCTATTTTGTGATTGCTCTTCAAAATGAAAAGGGTGTACATTTAAAAACTTGCGTCAAACAAATGTCTCTGACATGGTTTTGAAGATGGTTGCATTATATTATTATACAACCCTTGCATGAAATCATTCCCCCATACAAATACATATTAAGGACCATTGATATGTGGGGTTGTTTCAAATCCAGCAAAATACTGCAGGTACATGAGGTACTATGTAACTTTCTTGATGATTGCTCTTAATACATGTAGATTTATTTTGCCAATGGAAATCGAATATGGGTACTTCAAAAAATTCAAAAGCACTCGTAATAACGAGTTTAATACAAAAAATCAGGAAGCTTTAAATATATATATAGGACAATTTATGACTCATTGTGAAAGAATGGAATCAAGAGACAACTGACATGTATTGGGATGTCAACAAAATTCGATTGCCAAGAGGAAGAACCAACACATAATGGAAGTTGCTCGAGCTATGGTGAATGAACAGATTTGCCTAAGGTATATTAAACCGAGACACTCCATACCATAGCATTTGAGACTTTGAACGTGGTACTTATCAACTTATTTTTCAGAAGAAACCAAATACTACACCATATTTTTCAGAAGAAACCAAATATTACACATCATAATGTCTTCACTTGTATAACATTGCGAGACGTTGAGGATGAGGGCTACGACAAACTTGATGAAAAAGCTGTAAAGTGTATTTTTCTTGGTTATTCATCCAACAAAAAATTATATTAATGCATTAATCTATTAAGTCGTGCACATATAAAAGTTTAAATGTTTGATGAGAAGCAAAATGGCCTCAAGCTTTACAAGGAGTTGAACATAGTGTTTTTTTTACTACTAAATATAGGTTATACATTTGGTGAGATGTTTAGATCTAGGCCTTAAAAAGATTTTTTTTTTTGTGGATGGTTTTGCTATCAAGATGAATACAAATAAAACAAGATAATTTTTTATTTTAAGTTGCTAATGGCCTAAATTTAAAATTCACCCAATAGACAGTCAAGTTTTGTGTTTGGAGGGGTCCCACTTTGACCTCATCTAAAGTGTAAATTGCGTTTTTTTATTTGTGATTGATTTTTGGGACAAAGAGAATGCTTACATAAAATTTGGGGTCATACAAATTCCACAAACATTTATTAGAACTGTGGTTTTATTGCATTATAATGACACGGTGATATGAGATCACTGCCCCCCCCCCCCGGGCTTGGTTGCTTTGGGAAAATCAATTTGGGTCGGGTCTAGGTAAGGGTCGGTTCCCAACCAGTTCAGCCGGCCCTAACCTATTGCCACTCCTACTATCCTATGAGCTTTGACAGGCCCATCCCTGAGTGAGCAATAACCATATTTAACCATCTATTTATGTTAAGGCCCAGTTTGTATGCGACCAAGCCTGCATATGTAGAAATACAAGCCTCTTAATAAATCTATTTTTTAGATGGATTTTAAGACTTAATTTATAAGTACATGTAATCTCTAACATGGAGATTACGAATATATAAGAAAAAATAAAATTAAAAATAATAATTTTAATAAAAAAATATTTAGATTTATAGTTTCTATTATTTGCAGATGACATTCATCTTTGACATTCATCTTTAAGATAGATGCCTTACACTTTCTGGACTGCATATGTAGAAATGCGGTCCAGCCCGAATGAAACAATTTCCTTTATGTTACCTCACTCTTAGGTTAGATGGCCGGATTGCCATGGGCGTTTAAAGTAATAGAAAAGGATATGATTCTCTCTCCTCTGCGTATTTCATCCGGTGGAGAGAGAAAAGCTTCGGTTTCGGACATGATGCTTTCTTTAACCCCATCGAACTGCACCCGGATGGGTGCTCTTTCTCTCTCTAAAACCTCGTTCCTTTCACACGGCCCCTTCCCCTGCAAACTAAGCGCCACTTCTCGTAGAGGTAAACCCTAAAACCCCTCTATTATTTTACCCCTGTGAAACCCTGGCTGCGTAGCGGAAAGCTCCTTTCTTCTATCTAATGATGATTTTTAGAACCAAACAGAAAATTTTAACTTTTGGAATGTTGTTGTTCTCTTGTATTTTCTGTTGTGTAATGGGAAGATTTAATACAGACGTTGTACTTGTTGGATTTTAATTGCATTCATAAATAGGATGGGTAGTTGTCAGTGAAATATGGATTTTGTTGTTCTTTTTTTTTTTTAATGGAATCAATCTTATTTGTTTTGCTTTATGTTCTAGAAATTGTTCCCTTAAGATTTATGGGTTTTCCATATGTGTATATAAATTTTTCAGTTTGGAGAAATTGCTTAGTTGCTTTTCGTATTGACCATACTAAGTCAATAATTTGAAAAGAATGTGACAGTGTTCCAAAAACTGGTATTACTGTCTGAATTGGCTGGGGTCTGATACCCTTATATAAGGTTACCAGCTAAGATATATAAAGGAAAACAAAATAATTGTTATTTTTTAAATTTAATTGTTTAGCAGTTGAGTGGAAAATAGCAAATAAATATGAAACAGACTTTATAACAGGTGAACTGGTTGTTCTGTTTTGTACTAATCAATATTTACAGAAATTAGGGCTTTAGAATGCATATAAAGGGCCATTTTTTAACAAAATTAGATAGAACAGAGTTCGTATTGTACAGTTTTTCAAAATATCAAAAAGGTTCATGCTATCGTGCTAATATATAAGGGAAAGGTTTCTATACTTCCCCTACATCATAGAAGATCTATGCTTCCCCTACCATCCAGCCGTCCAATTCTGATCGTGAGAGCCAC
>NW_006497025.1:69070-100219 GCF_000471905.2 Amborella trichopoda
CTGTTTGCATCCATCTTTAAGATGGATGCTTTATACCTCTGGACCACATATTGTAGAAATGCGGTCCAGCCTGCATGAAACAATTTTCCTTAAATATACATATATATGTATATGTATGTGGATTTGTAAATGTATATATACAAACATATACATGTACAAATATTGTAAATGTATATATATACACAGACATACACATATGCAAATATATAATATGAGGCGTTCCCCCTGCTTACCATATATATGTAATGCATATATGGGAGATCGCTTCTAGGTAGCTCCTTGAGTAGCACTCCTCTGTGCTCCAAGGGTAGGGAGCTTCAGCCAAGGTTCGATTCCAAGCTCCAACACCCGCATGCTCACCCGCTTCTGTTCCCAACAATTATGAAGTGCTCCTAGTAGCCTCTCAATCGTCGTTCCCAAACAACATATGAATCCAACTCCTGTGTTATAGGCTTCACGATCCCTTACAATAGGGATTACAGAACCCTAGCTCAACTGAGCTTCCTACAGGTATGGAATGCATAGTTGTTGGGATCGGGAGCAGGAATGGTATCGGGATCGAGATCGGGAGTGAGGGATCGTGAAATGCAAGAAGATCCCTATAGTTGGGAATGTCGTCCTTACAATGCACATGTTAGGGATCGAGATCCCCAAATGTTAGGGATCCAGATTCCAACCTTTTGGGGATCTTGATCCCAACTTTTTGGAAATCTTTTTACCAACCTTAAAGTGGACGATAATCTAGGATTATGCATACTTTTTAAAATAGGGATCTCATTATTGATAGCAAGCAAGCAATAGTTGTGTTTCTAGTTGGATATAAACAAAGAAAATCATTAGTTTGGTTGTTGTCTTGGTTTTTAAGGATGGGATCGAGATACCTAACCACAGGAATTGGGATCCTTGTCAGTGGGGTTTGAGATCCCAAAATTTAAAAGTCAAGATCCCAGAGATCCCCTCTGGGAGTGACAGAATCAAGATCCTAGAAGGGATCGCCTACCAAAGCAGGAGATCTTGGTAACTATGATTGAATGTGATTCTCATAATTGTGGATCATGTTTCCCCATCAAACATGCTTCAGGAACTAAGGAATGTGATACCGCAGAAACATTGTTGCCTTGGCATCAGAATTGCAGTTACTATGGATCTGACAACTACATACATTAGGTGTTTGGTAGCATTCCAAGTGGTTTGTGAGAATGTAAACCTTACCTAGATAATGTTTTGATTAGCTAATGTTGTATTTTGTGTTCCTCCTATTGCATGCTTCTCTTTATGGTTGCAAATTTTTTGGGACCTTTTATTTGATGTGCATGGTTATAAACTTGCTTTCCTAATGAAATAGCAAATATGTTCGATATAGTTGGGTTTAAGTTTGGAAAACTATCTGATGGTTAACACTTTTTGGTTACAGATCTCTGCTGCTATATGCTTTTTACGTGGCAAGGCACATGAAGCTTTAGAGAATCGTTCTCAAGCTCTACAATGGTGACTATTATGATTCATATTGGATTTGAATTGGACTATTTTATCATTGTTCACTTTGAGTTTTCAACTGCTGTTATAACTAAATCGTGCAAATTTAAATTTTTGATGTAGAAATTTCATACTATGTAATCATACCTGAATGATTCTTGTTCTTTGGGATTCTTTTGAGAGGTCTTGCTAGGGACTAGAAGCATTTGAAACCCATCTATATCTAATAAGATGGTGGGAATTTCGTAAGCAAACTATGTACCTGTGATTAAAGCCACTCATTCTTCAGATGGAGATACAACTCTTGCTTTCTGCATTCCATGTTATCATAAGTGCTTATTATGTCATTCTCTTAAACAGTGGTGCATTGCTTATGCTTATGGAGAGTTTATTTTAATTAGGTACAAAGCTGCTATCAAGGCAGATCCTTATTGTTATGAGGTATGTGCATGTCGAGGAGTATGGTTGCCGTAAATTATACTGTGTATAACACCTTGCAAAATTGTTGTATTTAATCAAATGGCATAGAGCCGACACCTATCTTTTGTTTTGTGATTATTAAGAATTGTTCCATTTCTGTGCTGTATTTCTCAGGCTCTAGAGTGTCTGATTGACAATCACATGCTGTCATTTGAGGAAGGTAAAACTCAAAATTTTGAATGCCTCCTAGCGGCTTTCAAGCAGCCTGTAAACTCAACTAATGTAGTTTCCACTGATCTTCCAGAAGTCAATCTTTTGTCAACATTGCAGTTTGCTCCGGAGGATGGATGGCTCTCTGTATTCTATTCTTGTTTAATAAAAAAGGTCAAGAATGTCTTTTACTAGGCTCTTGTGAGAATGATAGAATGATGGGTTGATGCTTCCAGTAATTTTGGAAAGTTTGCTTCAATAGTTTCCTTGTGCATATTTCCTTTTGTTTTCCGATGTAGTCTTGTTTATTTCAACATGCAGTATGATAAAGAATATGTTGTAGAAGCAAGGTTCACAGAGCTAGAAAGAGAGCCATGTGTTTCGAAATCATCTGAAGTCTCCGTTAGTGGCACTCTTAAAGACAATACAGATCTGTTGGCCTGCAAAGCAGAGTACTACCATCAATGTGGAGAGTATCAGAAATGCTTTGAGTTGACTACAATGTAGATTTGCATTATACTGATCCGCTGTTTCTTTGTCTGGTTTGTTGATAATAAGATTCGATTGAAATCGAGTAATGGACTGTTTACATTCTGCTTTTCAGGCTTCTTGAAAGAGATCCTTTTCATCTGAAATGTACGTTAGTGCATATAGCCGCTGCAATGGAGCTTGGCCATGCAAATGAACTCTATCTGATGGCTTGTAGTTTGGTGAAAGATTATCCTCAAAAGTGAGTACGTGCCTGTCATTGTTTGTATGCCATAGATTCTTTGCCCGGGACATCTGAATCTGACTAGCAAATTCCTTTCTTAGACTATCATTTCATAGAGTTTCTTCATCTTACACTGGCAGTTTTGTGACTAGACAAATGAATCTTAAGAGTCTAACACCAAACTTTGTGTTGTATTGTTTTTCATTTGATGCATGATGTACTCAAGTTGAACTCTCATTCGATGTTTTCTCAAAAAACATTGTTGACATGCTGGCTGCTAGTTAGTCAATCCAAAGTTATGCTGTTCTCAATGAGGTTTCATGGAAATGTTTTTCCTTTACGATATGGAGAATGGAAGGAAAGAATTAGTAGAATCACGTAGGAGGCTAGCGCTCTAATGTGGACTCCATGTAGCCTAGGATGTTTTGTACTAGGGTTTTGCTTGTGGAATCTACTAAAGAAAGTAACTTAATAATTTATTGAAGAGTAACATCTTATTTTGGATACTTTAGCTGTCTACATTAGTTATTGTCATAGCTTTGATCTCACGTCTAGAATTTTTATGCCATATCTGAACACAAATTATGAAAAACTTGATGAAAATGATGTCTAGTTTGTACTTCTTGTTGGCCCGACATGTTCATGCTTTTGAGGAGCTAGATGCCCAAATTATTCTGGACCAGATCTTAAACTCATAATTAGTGTCCTTAACTTCATGAGACCTTGAGGCATCATCATCATCATCATAGCGTTTTGCCAATTAATTGAGGTTGGCTACACGAATCCTGGTTTGCCATGCTGCTCTATTTAAAGCCATACCCTTAGTGAAGCCATAAGTCCCTATAGCTTTACTAACTACTTCAAACCACGTCCTTTTGGGTCTACCCCTTACTATTTTCAATCCTTCCACTTGAACTAATTCGCACCTCCTAACAGGTGGTATATTGGGTCGACGCCACACATGGCCAGCCCACCTTAGTATACTCTCTTTCATCTTATTGCCTATTGGTGCTACATTTAAACTTTCCCGAATGGATTCATTTCAGATTCTATCCCTTCTTGTCGTGCCACTCATTCATCTCAACATCCTCATCTCCTCTACACTCATTTTATGGATATATTATTTTTTGTTCGTGCAACATTCTGCTCCATAAAGCAAAGCTGGTCTCACAACTGTCCTATAGAACTTACCCTTCAGCTTCATTGGTATGCGGTGATTACATAAAATTCCAGTTGCACATTTCCACTTCGCCCATCCAACTCCAATTCTATGTGCGACATCTTCCTCAATCTCTTTATTTTCCTGGATTATAGACCCAAGGTATCGACAATGCGGTCTTTTTGTACTTCTTGGCCGTCAATCTTAACTACTTCCTCATCTCTACTCGTATTACTACTAAACTTGCATTCCATATACTCTGTCTTTGTCCGACTAATTTTAAAACCTTTAGATTCTAGAGTATCCCTCCAAAGTTCTAACTTTGTGTTGACGCCGTTTCGGGTCTCATCAATCAAAACTATGTCATTTGAACAACAGGCACCACTGTACCTCATCCTATAGGTGCCTAGTTAAGTCGTCCATAACTAAGACAAAGAGGTACGGGCTCAATGTTGATCCTTGATGTAGATCTATTGTTACTGAAAACTCACTCGTCTCTCCACTAGTTCGCACACTAGTTAGCGCTCCATTGTACATATCTCTCACCAAGTTGATGTAGTGTTTGGAAATTCCTTTCTTTTCTAACACCCTCCAAATCAAATCTCAAGGTACTCTATCATAAGCTTTCTCTAGATCAATAAAGACCATGTGGAGGTCTTTTCCCTTCGCCTTAAACTTCTCAATCAATTGCTTAAGTAGGAAAATAGTCGCGGTTGTTGACATTTCCTGGCATAAAACCAAATTGGTTTTCAGATACACTCATGAGACCTTGAGTATGAAACAAATTAGTATCATATCTATACTCCCAAAACTCAAGAACTATTTGTCAGTGTGCTTTCAAAAATTCCAGAAGCTCTTTTATGTCTTCACTTTAACTTAGCTTTTCCTTTGGGGTGAAATTATGTTGTTCATGGCCCACACTAGAATTAAGTAAAAGATCCTTGGATATTTAAAGGGGAGTGAGAGCTATGCACTGAGTTATTGGAGTGCCGACATGCATGTGCAAGGGTATATGGATGTGGACCACAAAGGTAATCTAGATGACCTGCTGTCAACTTTGTGAAAGAGAAGTTCACTAGTGCACCTGTTTGGCACTCCTGGACTTTGAGAAGAATTTTCTAGTGGGGTGAGATGCTTTGCATATCTGTGTTGGACTAGCCTTAGCAGGAAGGCAAGTCTGTGGTCTTCTTTAGTGAAAATTTAAATGAGTCAAAGGTGCGGTATTCTATTTATTATGTAGAATTTTATGCTATTGTGCAAGCTCTTCATCATTAGTGGCATCATCTTATACAGAGGGAGTTTATCTTTTTTTTCAGTTTCATGAGGCCTTGAAATTCTTATATGCTCAGAAGAAGTTGAATTGAAGACATGCCAAGTGGATTTCTCGTGTAGGAATTTTCTTGTATGATTAGGCATAAGTTGGGAAACCAAAATAAAGTGGCTGATGTATTGACTAGGAGGTTTTACTTTGGTTTTGTAATTCTTCCACAGTTATATGCTAGTATCCCATATTGTTATATGATTTTTGATCAATATTTGCAGGGCAGCAAGGTTCCATCATTGAACATTGTTTTGCTGGATGGTTTTCTTTTCGAAGGAAGTCAATTATGTATTCCTAAAAGTTCACTGTGGACCAGATTGTGGTTGAGTTCCATGGCAGCGGCCTTGTGGGCATTTTGGATGAGACAAGACTATTACAATGGTGAAGGAAAAATATTTCTGGTGTCGACTCATGTGGGTTGTCAGTCAGTTTGTAGAGATGTGCAGGGTTTGTCAGCTAGCTAAACTCTGGATACTGGATTGTACATGCCTCAATTTATTTTTCAAGGAGGTGGTCTGGCTTCTTAAGCCCATTACTTCTAATCAAGATACGAGTCACTTTTGGCTAACTCTATGGAAGAAATTAGGCACTCACTTTAGTATAGTAATGCATATCTATCCTAGATAGATGGTGAGACTGAGTTTATTAACAGAAGCCTAGGAAATATGTTGCGGAATTTGTAGCAGACAGACCTTCACATGGGATCAGATTTTGCCACAAGTTGAATAATAGTTTAGTCTATTGGACCATGGAAAGGTTGCCCTCGATTTGGTGCCTATCCCAGAAGGAGAGCGAGGTATTGACAATGCTGAAGCCTTAGTCGAGCATCTTAAGGAGGCTCATGGACAGGTGTGAGAAAAGCTACAACAGAGCTATGCATGTACAAGAATGATGCTGATAGACACCAGCACGAGAAAGAGATCATGACGGTGGAATGGTGATGGTGCTTTCCTGGTGGAACATATCATAACTCAAATACGAGATTGAGGAGGAGCATGAGACGAAGGATTCATGGATTTTAGAGGAGGAACTGAAGAATATTGATGCAGAAGCACTAAATAAGTTAATGAATGATCAGAACTTGAGGAAGTTCTCTCTAACCACGTGTGACTGATTCATGCTGACTTCGCAAAGCAAATTTTATGTAGACTCTCAGAGTTTGTGATACATTTTTTGGCTTTGTTTGCTTGAGAAATCCTATGAAGTCAATTTTTAGCTCGTAGGTTTATGCTGCCGTTTCTAAAATGTGTTCATAATAGCGATTTAGGCATCAAAGAAAAACGCTATACCTAGGTATTGTTTGAGGATTTTTAAGGATGACTTTGTTTTAATTTATTTTTTCTGGGGCCAAAAAAGGTGTCAAAGTTCGGGTTCTATTTTAATTAGGAGTACTTGTTAGGATTACGATTAGGATTAGGGGGTCCAATAAGGTCTATAAAAGGAGTTTAGTTAGGGTTTTCATTTAATGTTTACTATTATTATTTCAGTACATGTTTCATAGAAATCCTATTGAATTTGCAGAGCTATTGAAGTTAGACTTATTAGCTACCCCTAATTTCCTGTCAATACATTATTTCTTTGATTTCTTTTCTGATATTCAAAATTGCATCGTTGAAAACCTAAGTTGTTTTATTAAGAAAAAACAGTTATATAATGAATCAAACCCTTTACCCTTCTATAACGGAGAAACCTACTAGAGTTAACATGTTAAAAAAAAAAAAACAGAGCAACCTGCTTTCTTCTCTCATCCAGATATGTCATCTCCTTCTCCAATCAAGCGACACACCATTCCCCTTAGAACAATCGCCCCTAGAGACATCGATTTAGGAAGCGTCACTCCTGATACACATTTGTGCTGTCATCTTCCTACACAAATTTGACTTCCTTCTTACTAGTTCTGCTACCTACTTGCCCAACACTGCCTTGCCATTGTACCATCAATGCCCCATTCTCAGAGACTGCCACATGGACTGGACGCCTTTCCCCATGCTCCTCTATTACATCTTCTCCCTACTACCTTGGATGAAGTTCCCTTTCCCCCTTTGCCCTTTGCACGTCCTTCCCCTTTCTCAATACCAATTTCTTTTAATTCCTTTTTTCCCTTTCTTTTCTTTCTGCCTTGTGATCCTGACACATTCACTTTATGTACTCTAAGTTCCTAGGCCTCTCTTGTGCAACTCTCAAATCCTCAAGGAGGGTCCACCCTTTGTAATTCTCTCTCCTGCCCCATGGCCATCAGCCACCATCTGGGGAGTTGTTTTTCTCCATTTGAAGACTCACATAAGGGATGAGAAGCCTTTTTCTTGCTGTCAAGCAGAGAAGGCCATGCTAGTTGGTTGCTGTTTCTTTGAATTTGTAATGGCCTTGGTTTTAACTTGCTGCATCAAATTGATTGATTCTTAAATTTTGATGAACCCACTCCTTGATGCTACCTGATTCTTCAATGAATGAAATGATATGTAACATCTCTTTCTGCATTTGTTATATGCCTCATTTTGGCTAATCCTCAACCTCTTGATTTAACTTTGCACTTTGCCTTAGCTGTCCCTCAAGGTGCCCCCAACCCCAGCGGCAGCAGGCTTTCCTTTGGTACTTGAATCAAAATTCAATGTAACTACTGCCCCTGGTAGAATTATTAAGTTTTTATACCTTGGGGGTCTTTTTGTGTGTAGAATTACCGACTTTGTATTTCTTGGGGGTCTTTGAACTTTTGTGTTGGTTATCTCTTTTTAGCATCTCTTGCATTGATTTGAGAGTCAGCCACAAAGATTCCCCAAAATTCCACTGGGAACTAAGTATTATAAATTTGTCATTTTGGCGTGAGCCTCTTCAATTAGTTTTGTCATTTCATTTGTTTTCATCATTTATATCATCTCTTCCAACATTTTCTGGATACCTGGTTCTGTATTCATTTAGAAGAAAACCAGAAATTGCGTTTTCATTATTGAAGTCTGGCTTTTGTATTCTATTACTACATTCTCTTGAAATAGCTTCCTTGGAGCTAGTCAATTTATTTATTTATTCCTCAAAAAAATGAATTCGTGCTTTAGACTGCCTAATCAGCCCCTAATCTAAAATGTGTAGAACATTTAACAATTACGTGAGACATTGCTGGCTTTACACATACACTCACATATCGATTCTTAACATTATTGATTATTGCACTTATTTCCTACCTCCCATGGTACAGATTGTCTAATTGTATGCTCACCTTTCAATACCAGAGCCTTGTCATGGTTTGCAGTCGGCTGCTACTACTATTGCATTAAGAAGCTTGATCAGTCACGGCGTTTTTTCTGGTATTATCCACTTCCTAATCAAAATGATACTTTGGTTCCTTTTCAGTACCTTGCTGCTTTATCTTTTTGTGTGAAAAATTGGTTTGATGTTTTAATATGATAATAAATGTGGGAAAAAAGCATCCATGGATTTGATGTGAGATGATCTTCTATTGGCATTGTCGGAGTAATTTCTAGCTGGCACCTGTATTCATCATAATGTGTTCTCTGAGTATATATTGTGATGGTAATGCCAATTGTCTCACTTTCTATGAACACAACCTAACGTTTTGAACTTATCTCGTGAAGAAGACTTGATGCAAAAAACATATTTACTCTTGTTATTCCTTTACTATTGTTTCCCTTCTCTGGTACAGTACATTAATGATTGTTTACCTGAAAACATATGCTTTCTATTACTTGAAGGCTGCATGCCCTTTTTATTCTATAAACAGAACCTGCCTAGTTCCTGAGCGAGTGTGAATTCGCCGGCCCTGTTTATAACTGCACTGTGCAGTCTTCAAATTGATTTGTACCTTTACACTTTGCTATACTTATTTTGGTAAAGGTGGCCATTTAGTTTATTTATTTATTTCTTCTTTTCAGCAAGGCCACAACTCTAGATGGGACTTTTTCTTCTGCCTGGATAGGATTTGGAAATGCTTATTCTGTACGAGAAGAAGGCGATCAGGCAATGGCTTCCTTCCGCACGGCTGCTCGCTTATTCCCAGGGTAAGGAATTTATGCTTTATTTGTTCCATCTATTTTGTGTTTCATGGTTGTGTAAACTTCTAAAGATGTTGCACATAAAAAAGAAATAGACTTAAATTGTTTTAATTATGCTTTATATTCATTATTGTTTATGTCAATTGTAATATATTGAATACTTGACTCTGATTTTAAACCCAAGCAGGAAGTATAACTTTTATAGCTCAATGCTCTTCCATTTTTTTGCATATGTATTAGGGCAGTTAAAAAGGTGCACTAGCTAAATGGCAATGATATTCTAGGGGGTAACTGTTGTAGCTTATCGCACATTGTAGCTTTAGGGAAGTATGTACACTTAAGCGTGTTTGGTGTTTGAGAACCAGGTAGGTTTGATTTGGAGGGGTACTTCCTCTGCTCGACTAGAGTTTTGGGATGGGATTAATGGGAGAGGGTAGTCAGATGTAGTTCTCGTTTGACTTTCAGTGGTGTGACTCGCTTATGAACCACTTTTGAGGACTTGTTTACTTTGCAGATATTTTCAGCTTCAAGATATGTAGTTTGCAAATTTTTCTAATTGTTTCAAAGGTGGGACATCAAGAAGCTGTGGGCCATTGTCTTTCTTGTGGCCTTTTTACAAGAACTATGTGAATTTTCTTTTTGATCTCTTGAGGTAAATTGGGGGATTTCCTCCTCTCTTAAATGGTCTTTTCCAAATATCCCCCCTGTTTACTTGAAATGGGTATGCATTTGCTGGGTCATGAATTTAGTGGCATTTGGAAAGAAAGAAACAATTGGGTATCCAATGGGCTTACTATTGTAAATAACTCAGTTATTCCATTCTTTTTAGTAATATCATAAATAAAATGATAGTCAATGTTGATGTGCTTGCCTTTTGAGCTATAGGCTCCATTCTCAATAATAAGAAAATAACTTGATTATGACAAAAAATTTGAATTGATCCATCGGCTATATCCAGCTTCAAATCCTTTATGAAACATCTAATGCAAACGGCACAAGTAGCAACAATGCTGCAAGCAATATACACATACACAACCTTGTTTCTTGCTTTACGAATAAGCACATCCACCTCCGAAGTGGATTACATGTCTTGAGTTTGATTTTCTATCACCTTGTTGTCCTGCAAAGTCTGCATCAAAGTACCCACTAACATCTAACTATCAGCTTGGAAGCACAATTTGTAGTTTTTGGTTTTTTGAATATGCCTAGGTATCCTTTTTATAGCTTGCTGATGAGCTATCCCATGATTACTTTGAAATCTACTTACAAGACAAAATGCATAACTCATATCAGGTCTAGTTTATAACATGACATACATTATACAATCTATAGCTTGAGCATGTGGAATTCTTTCCATCTTAGCTTTGCCACTGTCACTTTTTCTCTGACAATTTCATTCCTTTACAAATGGGTATATGTACAGGCTTACAATTTTCCATTTGAAATCTCTTTAAAATACTCTCTAAATAATTTTCTTGAGATAAAGATAAGATTCTTGTACTTCAATCTCTTGTTACCGTAATGCCTAGTGCGTAGGAGGCTTCTCCCATATCTTTCATCTCAAAGTAGGAACTTAGCCAATATTGATATGGTTAATCATGCCAAATCATTACGAGTTAACGAAATATCATCCCCAAATAATGTTTCTGAAAATTTAAATCAAGAAGCAAAGATGACTGAAAAATAGAAGCAAACAGCCGAGCAGATGTACTCTGATTTGCCTAGGGTTACCCCTATGGGATTTAGTACACCCCACATCAAATTTTCTCACCGATGGTACACTTTGATCACATTGGCCTTGCTGAATTTTTTGAGTTGTGAAGCTTTCTTAGGCAATACATCAAAAACTAGGATTTCATGAGAGCATAGGGCTAGATCTAGGGTTTTATATAACCCTTTGGAACTCTTAGGACCCTGCCACAAAGCACCACCCTTCTTCTTAGTGGCTGGGCGTGCCTCCTTTTTCAAGCCCTAGCGGGTGCCACCAAACCTTTAACAGTTTTTGAGATGGTGCATGCCACCCACTCTAGAGAAAGATAGACAAGAGTAGAGATCGAGAGGGGCGTGGAGGGGAGAGAGAGAGAAGAGAGAAAGAGAAGCTAGAAAATATGAGTGGAGAATGAGGTGGGGTTCCCATCCTTGTATGGGCCTTAAGGGCCCTAGGTATGCCTATCTAATTGTGACTCATCATGAAGTTTGTGACGTGAGAGGATTAAATATGAGCCACCCATCCCATAAATCAGGCATCATGATATAGGGAGGAATTTAGGAATTTTATCCCCTGAATCTTTGACCCATATCTACTTCTAGTCAAACTAGGATAAGATCAATCATAAAATAATCTTCTAAAACTTCCTTTATCATTAACAAAATTGTAGGAAGTGATAAATAGAGGTCAAATATGCAATATTTTCAAATGGAAAAGTATATAAAGAGACCATTGACTTTTGATACAAGGAGATCACAAGCATTCTCGTCTGTCAGATTTCAAATCTGGTGGTTATAAGAATGTCATTGACTAGACTTAAAGTTAAATTTTTTTTTTCTCAAACTTTGTGACACACCCTAGGCCAACTAATTTGACAGCTAATATATCTAGGCGTAATTTTGACGTCCTTGTAATAAAGATAAATGGTCTCAAAGTATACAATCCCTTTTCAAATAAGTATACAATCCCTTTTCAAATAAGTAACTCTTGCAATATGAGGATATAATATCCTTTCAAAAGAATTTCTAATAAACCAAAAGTTTTTCAAACTAAAATAAGAAATAAAAGAGGAGAGGAGGGGGCCGTGCCACCTTACTTGTGATGTGTGGGCCCCAAAGGCTCCACGCCCCACCTATGTGGGTGTTGGCACACATGTGGGCTGGATCCATGGCCCCCACATGTATCACTCCACCCCTCCACAATTCTAGAATTTTGGAAGAGCCCTTTTAAGGGTTTGCTGAAGTTTATTTTAAAAATTATGGAAAACTTTCTAAAATTCACAAAAACATTTATTACATAGAAAAACAAAACATCTGGAAATAGGTTGGTTCCAATGGATCAAGATAAGTGATTGTTAGGGCACTCCACCTGACCCAGTAACTGTGATCCTTGGCTATCTTCTCAAACCAGCCAAACGAGACCCATAACCCACATTTGCATGTAGGGGCTCATAATTGGTTCGTCAAAATTAGCCAATAAATAATGGAACCACAATCTCGAAATGTGAATTACAAGTTCAATACTAGAACGACATTCTCAAAATGTGAATTACAAGTTTGCCCATTTAAGAGGAAGTGGCACGCATATATCACTACAGTACAAGGGGGATTCTCTCTATGTACATGTACACGTATCTCTTTTTCGGGTTGTTTTCCAGCAATACGATTGTGATGTGTACATGCCGTACAAAAGTTTGTGAGGATTTAGCCATCACTTTCACATTTCTACATTTGCACACAAAAGACCACGAAGTTCTCCTAGCTTACAAGCCATCCTTGGGTGTCACTTTGGCCTCAATAAGGGACCCTTTTTGATAATACCATATATCCTGGGGTAAGGGTTTTGAATATGATCAGGGCATGGGTTTTGTTGCCTTTAAAGGCCTAGAGAGCTTGTAAATATAGTAATTTATAACAGAATTTGTGCTTCAGTGGGAGTGTGTGTGTTGACTGACCATGGGTTGGGCGGTTTATGGCCCTGGTTATATCCAAAATCCTTACCTGTGGGCATGTAGTATTATTGAGAAGGGTTTACAGTGGGTCATCCCTTGTTGAGGTCGGAGAAATGCTTAAATGATGGTTGTAGGCCAGGAGAACTGTGTTTATTGTATACGGTTGTAGGCCTGTGAGAGTAGGGGCCAAAGCTTTAAAAAAACTTCTACACAATATGTGCACATGATAGCCGCATTACTGCAAAGCAGCCCCCTATTGAGGGGCACGTGCACGTGTGCATAGCGATGACCCCTTTTGCACTATGGTGATAAGTGCTAGACTTGCTCTTAAAGAGAGGAACTGTATTTCACATCCGAAGATTATGGTTGTAATGTTTATTGTTCAACTTTGAGAAGCCAATCATGAGCAGTGTTTCAAAAAGCGATAGGCAGCACCTAGGCGCCCTCCTTGAACCTGGGAGGCCCAGTAGAATTTTTTTTTTTGGTTTTCTCTTTAAAATAGCCTCTAATGGGTTTTAGGTTTCAAATAAACCTAAAACCCACAACTTTGTCCATTTAGTATCAGAAAAGACCCAAAAATACCCTCAAGGAGCCGCATTGCCCTAGGCGACGGCCTAGGCGGGTTCAGGCGGGCGTCCAAGGATATCCGCCTAGGCGGCCTACCAAGTGCTGGGTGGTCCACTTTTTGAAACAATGATCATGAGCCCCTTCATTTATACTGTGGGTCATGGGTCTTTGTTGGGTTGGATGAGAAAACAGTAGTGGATCAGAGTTCTTGGGTCAAGTGGAGTGCTGTTATAATCACCAAATTTTGGCCCATTGGTATCAGTCCACTTCTAAAATATTTTTTTTGGTTTTAGAAATATTTTTGTATTTGTTAGATTTTTTAATAATTTTAATTTTTTTTCAAATAGGTTGACTGTATTAATAAGGAAAAGAATATACATTTCAAGCTAATCCTAAAGACGGCAGTCCCACATGTTGGGTGCTCAAAAAACATAAGTAGTGAGAGAAGACGTAGAGAAGAAAGAAGAGAGAATAACGAGAGGGGAAAATTACATAATGGGGTAGGTAGAGAGCCCTACATGAGCTCAAAAAGGTTCGTAGCCCCGGTGCCAAGTCTGGAGCAGAGGGCCTAGAGGCGAATGACTTGAACCTCGTAACCCGAGGGCGAGCCATGTGGAAAGGTCAACTTTGACATGCTTGAGACAATCGGGTATGGGCCTCTACTTGCGCATGAAATTACTGCGGCCTTTGAGGTAGCTGAAACCCAATTGGCGACATATTGTGGAAGAAAAACCCCACTGTACTATGCAAAGAGAACCGGGGAGCCGAGTGAGAAGAAAATGAGGGCGAGAGGAGGTGGGGTGAAGTGATGATCAGATTGAGGTTTAAGAGGTAAGGTTTTCCGTCCTTTCTCGCAGTGTCCACTAAACCAATCTTCTTCCTGATGTCCAGAACAGTAGAAACCGTTGAGTCCTTTTTCTTTTCCCTGGAGTTGAAAAGAGACTGATTTTATCGCTAAGCAATGAGACCGAGCTAGCTATCTCTGAGAATGGTTGCAGTGGAAGGCTTATGCGAGGTGCTATGAGCTCGGGGGCAAATAGTGGAGGCAGGACGTAGATTAATTTTAATTTTTTTAATTTTAATTTTTTCTTGCTGTAAATTCATTAAAAGGGGGTTTCCAAAATTTTCAGAATTTGGAAGGGCACATGTGGGACAAGGATCGAAACCCCACGTGCGTACCAAATCTAGATAATATTAAAAGTGGTTATAATTTGTATTTAAATAGAAGTTGGACTTGGGTCATATTGAAAGGGATAATGTTCCTAATTTCCACCCAATATCATTATGGCTGATTTGTGGGACGGATGACTCAGATTTAATCTCTCTCACCCCACAGATTCCCTAAATATCCTAATGATCAAGCTGGAAAATTAGATAAGGCATGCTTAGATAGAATCCTATTCAAAGTGGGAAGTAGATTTCATCCTATTTAAACCCTATTTGAACCCTTCTCTAAAATTAAAACAAGACAGAAAAGAAGCCTCTCTCTCTCTTTCTCACACACCAACCTCTCTCTCTCTCTCATCTTTCCTTCACACCCTAATTTTTTCTCTTTGTCTCTCTCAAATTTAAACAATGTGCCTCCCCTCTCTTTTCCTTAGGGAGTCACACCATCCTCTCTCTCCTCTTTTATGTGTCATCTATCAAAGAAAGTGAAGGAAAGGAAAAAAGGTGGCACTTTCAAACTCTAAGTGAGTTTTGCTGATTTTTGAAGAAGGAGGTATAGCCAGCCAAGAGAGAAATAAACCCTCAAGCCTTGCGCTAGTCTGTTCCTATAGGGTTTCTACAAATCCTAGTAGAGTTTTTGAGCTCTCTAACACCTTGGATTGAAAGGTATTGCCTGAAAAGCTTATCTATCTCAGTAATTTAAGCAACACCTAAAGATTAAGAGTACGCCATCGATCAGGGAATTGGGAGTGGGGTGTATCAAGACTTGTGATGGTAACACTAAGCATCTTCTAGTAAGTCTTCCCTACAAATTTAGTTAATTTTCAGGCATATTTTATTATTTTCTCTGAATTTCCAGGAACATATATTGTACTCGAAACCATAATGGAAGATTGGTTATTGCTCCTCTATTTTTATTTGTTTTGACAGTGGAAATAAAGATCCTCGATTGTATCTAGGGTATTAATTTTGATTTTACAGCAGTATATAGTAGCCCATGTAAGTAGAATTCAGGTTTATTGAATAGGAGGAAAATATTTTTTTAAAATTTATTACCTTGAGTTCTACATAGCCATTCCTTTTATTGGTATCAGAGCTTCTATTGTTTACTGCCATAATGTAGGAGTTCTATTTTTATTTGAGTATAGAAATGTGACATCAAAAAGTTTTTTGGCTGATTTATTAAGTCTGAAAGATTAAATAGGAAGAACTATGTTAGTTGGAAGAGAAAAATAGGCTATGTTCTCTTCGAAGAACGACTTAGCCAGATGGTTACTGATGATCCCCTCACCTGCTTCAAGAGGTAATGTTTATGAAAGGCAATCCATAACATATGCTTATGCTGAGTGGGAGCGTAAAAACACTCTAGCAAAGCATGTTCTACTTGTGGTCATGGATGACACCCATGCTCTCGAGTATGAGCACATGAAGACTACAAAGGAGATTCATGAACGACTTGAGGCCCATAATGCCACTCCTCTCACCAAGAAAACAATGGCTATGAAACAATATTCAGATTTCAAGATGGAAGCAAATTGAATGACTATATATAACAATTCAGAGCCTTAGTTCGTGAACTCAATGCTGCACAAGTTAAGTTAGATGAAAACATGCAAATCTGCCAATTGTTGAATTCTATGCCATGCTCATGGGAAGCTTCATTTCAGGCCTCACCGCAAGAGAGAGCATGCCAAAATTGGATGAGATCAATCCCAAGTTTAAAGTCGAAGAAGAAAGGAGATTTGACTCGCGATAGTTCAGCCCTGAATGACTGACTCCGTGAATCTGGTAAATATTAAACCCAACTCTGGTTCATTCAAGAAGAAGAAGGGCAAGGGGAAAAATAAAAACAAAACCAATCGGAGTCAAAAGGGGAATGATGGGCCTAAGAAGTGGAAGGACTTAAAAAATACCTAGTGCTATAACTGCAACAAATGTCGGCACATTGCAAAGTCTTGTAGAGCACCCAAGAATGTGAATCCCAACGGCAATAGGGGGCATGCGTGTGTGGACCTTGAGACCTTGTTGATTGACTCTAAGGTAGGGTCATGATGTTTTGACTCAAGGTCCACTGCCCATATGTCAAAGGTTAAGGATGGGTATAGAAATTTTAAACTTGTTGCCCCTGGGGTTTAGTTTATCTATATGGTTGGGAATCGAAAGACTGAAATTTTGGATATTGGAGAATTTGTCCTTCAACTTGAGAATGGCAAAAGCATAGTCGTAAAGCAAACTCTTTATGCTCTTGAGATGAGAAAAAGTTTGGTTTCAGTTGCTAGATTGGCTAAGGCAATCTACTCCATCATCTTTACTTGTAATAAGGTGGAAGTGAAATATGAGAATCAATTGGTCATTAATGGTCATCTTGTAGGTGGTTTTTTTTTGTTTGCAATAAAGTATTCCATTTTTTATGTCTCGTGTTTTGATAATAATGATGATGCCTAGATATGACACATGAGACTAGGGCACATAAATCCTAAAAGGATGGAGAGATTAAAGAGAGAGGGCTTATTAAATAATCTAAATGGAGAATTAACGAAAGTCTGTGAATCATGCATTCAAGGAAAGCTGGTTAAGAAATCCTTTGTGAAAGCTCTGAGAGATATGCATATTAGAAGTTGTCCATAGTGACATTTGTGGACCCATGAATGTGGCCACTAAGGGAAGCAAGAGGTTCTGTCCTCCAGGTAGACACAACTTGTAAGTGTTGACACCAAGTACATCACATTAATTTTTGTTCCCCATATAAGTTGTTTACTTGTTGCGATCTCCCTCAACTCTGTGAATCCGTCCTTGCTTCTCAAAACATTTCAAGTAGAGGATGATTCGACCCACTAATTCCTCAGGTCATGGTCAACAACCAATGATTATGAGCTTATACATATCAAGTCCTTTGTCTTATTTTGATTATGGTTATTCTGAGCATTGTTATTATTCTGGTTTCTAATTTCCTTTTTAGCTTAGGACAATTGGCCTTGATGTGCCTAGGTACCTTGCGGTAAAGCATGTCCTCCTAAGTTGCTTTTGATTTTTTTAAATTTGTTCCCTTTCTTTTACACCTATTATTATTATCAGTATTATTATTATTGTTGTTGTTGTTGTTCCCATAATTAGGTTTCTTAGGGGAAGAGGAACTTTGAGCAAAGAAGAGTTCATTTGGCTTTTTCGTCTATTCTCTTAGCATCATTGCTGACGTGCATGGAAAGATTTAGCATGATGATACCCTATGTAGAGTGTTTCAAAGCAATTACAACCGGCTTCCACGATGGGGGAGACTGTTTAGGACAATTGACACTTGCATGTAGTAAGGAAGTGGATTCTCGGGCACTACAAGGTCCTTTGTGAGCACCTTCATTTTGCTGATATGCTTGGTTACTTTCCTTCATCCTACAAGAGTTATACTTTTCAAGTATGAGTTGGACATGAGTCTCAGAAGTGGTCGCATACTTCTCAGATAGGGTACCCATCATGCTTTGCGCTCTAGTGTGGTCCTCAAATACCCTAATCAAGTCGTTTAGCATTGTGGTCCTAGCTATTTTATCATTTGCTAACCATTTTTGTAATCACCTTCTAGCATGACCATTCACATTTGGCTCTAAAGCTTGTGGGTGTGAATTTAAAATATAGTCTTCCCTATCATGGAAAAGGATGTAATCTATTTTTCTCTTCCACATTGAGAAATTAGTTCCATTCAATTTCTTGAGTTTTGACACCTCTGCCATCACTAGCCTAGATGCCATTTTGTTTTGTATGCGTTAATTTAGCTAGAGTTATGGATTAAATGCACTGATGCAGATAAAACAAGCAAAATGTATTAAAATTCTATATTAAATTTGAGCTCGAAACGGACTGACCACGTTATCAGATTCAATGATTTACTGACTTTGTTGATTGCCTCTCTCTTAGTAGTTGCTGTCAGATGGTATAGGCCTTGTGTCGAACACTTGGCAGGCTAAGACTAACAACAAGTGCTGGTTCATACACCAATTTTTCTATAATGATTAAATGATTACACTAATACTTGTAATATCTCAAGGAGATGCCCAACACAATGTTCCCATTGAATATGGACCAAAAATTTCTGTGAGGCTTCATAGGTGGTTCATGGGCTTGTATTTAAAAGGAAAATACAGCTGAAACAAGCGAATCTCAAAGCACACTAAGAGAGTGAGACGGAGAGGGGGGATGAGAGAGAGAGAGAATCTGGCGTGACTTTACTGTCTAATGGGAAGATAACAGCTTCTTGAAGGCTTTTCTTATTATAACCACCTGCAAGCTGTTATTGATGGGTCATCTGATTGTTTCAGAGCCAATGATATGGTCTTTAATTGGTATGGTTTGGTTGAAGATGTGGAGGGTCATCAATTCACATGCTCATGGGTTCTAAAGAGTAATTTTTATTTCCTTTGAAAGTGGTGTGAAAAGAGATTGAAGCGGTATGTCCCCTGGAATGAAAAAAGAAGTTTAAAGAGATATAATAAAGGGACATATACATGTATCTCTTTATATAGTTGCTTCCTAGAGTGCGGCTGTAGTACGTGCGGAAGTTTGTTGAGGATTAGGCCCTTACTGTCACAAACCTACAACTACACATAGGAGACCATGAAGCTGTCCTGTCTGACAAACATCATTCTTGGGTATCTCTCTAAGCTCGACAAGGGATGACCCACCAGAACAAGAAAACCCTCAACGTTAGTGCCTATTCCAAGGGTAAGTGCTTTGGACATGATTAGGAACATAGACCGCCCAACCCTAGGTCCGTCAACCAACCTACACTCCCACTAAAGTGTATAGTTCACTATTTATTGTATTTCTATGCTCTCAACCGGTTTTACAGGCCACAAAACCCCAATACTTATCACTCTACCCATGCTGAGATTTGAGAACTCCTTCAATTTAAGGTGACTCTCAATGTTTTATGTTGGGCAGTGAGGGGGGCCCTCTTTCTATGGCACAAGACTTGAGGATGTAGATAATGAGAGGCTTGCGACAATTTCTTTTTTTGTTTTTTATTCTTGTAGATCTTATTTGTGGACCAAGCTAAAAGAGGAGTGGAAGACATTGGTTGTCCAAATGAAGAATGTGTTAGATGTTTGCTATGACTTATCAATTTGCATTTCTTATTGAGTTATCGATTCTTGGTGTGGATTCTTTCTTAGTCTTGTTAGGTATGTAAGCAAACATATTAGTTGCAGTGTTATCTGTTGTGCTAGGTTTTGTTGTAATAATCTTTTATACACATATTCGAAAAGTGAGCTTTCAAAAACCTTAAGGCCCTTGACCTTTTCCTTCAACCAACTAAAGACATTGGCTTTCTTTGTATTATACGTGTCAGTGAATTTTATAGCTTCTAAATCAGTGGAATATTGCCTTTTGGCGAAAAGCATTTTGTTATTCATAAATTTGAGGTTCATGCTGATATTACTCTTATTCCAGGTGTCATTTGCCTATGCTCTATATTGGAATGGAGTACATGCGTACACATAACTTTAAACTTGCAGAACAGGTATTGGAAATATGTCAGTGCTGATGTTTAACATAGTGAAATGTTTTTATTTTACATTGCAACTTGCATTTTTTGTAATGGTTAAAATGATTTTAACTTTCAACCATTCCAAGAAGAGAAAAAAAGCATTTCTAACTTTTTGCCATTTATTTGACAAGAAATAAGCTCTAATATGTCATTTATTTTCCTTGGAAGCTATTAGCCTGTTAGCAACTACTATGGAGTCATTTTGGATTCTGCATTCTTACATAATTAAGTGTATCAATTCATTGTCCATGTTATAATTGGTTCACATTAGGGGTCAGCATTGAGCCTATACCTTTTTGTCTTAGTTATGAACGATTTAATTAGGCGCCTACAAGATGAGGTACTATGGTGTATGTTGTTCATGGACGACATACTTTTGATTGATGTGATTGGAGCAATGTCAACACAAAGTTATAACATTGGAGGGATACTCTAGAATCTGAAGGTTTTATAATTAACCCGATTAAAGTATATGAAATGTAAGTTTAGTTATAATAGGAGTAGAGACGTGGACGTAGTTAAAATTGACGGCCAGAAAAAACAAAAAATGAATGCATTTTCGGTTTCTTGGGTAGAGAGATTGATGAAGATGTCGCACTTTGAATTAGAGCTGGGTGGGCAAAGTGGAGATGTGCAACCGGCATTTTATGTGATCGCTGCATACCAAAAGCTGAAGGGCAAGTTCTATAGGACAGTTGTGAGAGCAGCTTTGCTTTATGGGTGGGCGCTTAAGAAACAACATAACCATAGAATGAGTGTAGCTGAGATGGGGATGTTGAGATAGATGAGTGGCAAGACAAGAAAGGATAGAATTTGAAATGAATACATTGTTTAGGTGTGGCACTAATTGGCGATAAGATGAGAGAAAGTAGACCATTGTTTTAAAATGCGGGATGTGGTCTCAATGCGCTTGGGGGGCCGATGCGACAATGAGGAAAAAGATTCTCTCACAAAAACATTTTTGCCTTTTCTTTTTTTTTTTATCGATTAAATGGAAAAAAGGAATAAAAGTGCCTGTTTTGGGGGGGTTTAATATCCCCTCCAAAACCCTTCCCATTGTTGTTGTAGGTGGGAGCGGGATCGGTTCGGGATTTGCTGAACTGCCCAATAGTGGAAGCTCCCTAGGGTTTGGATTGACATCCGTACAATGAACAAGACAAGGAGTGAGATCCTTAGGTTTATGGGAGTGAGATTCGTTGTCAATGGGTTCGATGTTTTAACTAGCAGGAATCTAAGCTCTACCATACAAGTTGTACTTTTGTTGTTAAGTAGAGCTAGTACGAGTTTCCTTGGTTAAAGAATCGAGGTTTAAGTATGTCATATAACGGCGTTCTTCTTGTTCTAATATCGAGATTCTTAAAGTATAGGAATCAAGGTCCTCCGCTGATTGGCCCCGAGGTCCGCAAGTACCATTTACTAAGAATCCCTTATCAAGTGCCCCCTGCCCTTAACAATGGATTTATTTATTTTTGCGTGAATATCAACAGATTAATTATGTAGCTCTGTAAGTCGGTCTTTCTTATGACCACTACATCTTCAGGCCATGACACAAGTTTGGCATTCACCATTCCCTTTGAGTCTCCTGCAACCCAGAATCCTACCACTCAAGAGTCATCTTCTTCGAATGTAATTTCCTCTACTTCCATTGTTTCTCAAAGGCTGGCTCCCCGAAAGGGCAAGAGGACAAGATGAACTCTCTCTCTCTCTCTCTCTCTCTTTGATTGACGTAAAATAAGCTTTTTAAAGCTTGAAATGAAAGCATGTATTCTCTTCTCACAACTGTTATCATATTTAAGACTCTAAAACAATAGGACATCATCAATACAAGATTTTAAATGGAATATATATTCTCACAACTAAGAGGGATGGCTTACACAACAGGATTTAATAAAACAATGGGTCACTCTAGACTATGTCAAGTTCAAATTAAGAATCTAAAATAATGTAACCTCTTGCTATGCGAAAAGGGGTTTGGATTTTAACATCATGGAACTTATGATTCCTAAATAATGGGAACTTCTGACAATGACAATCTCTAACTTGGTATCATCCTTTAATGAAAGTGGAATCCACAAACATGTAACCCAAGATTTTAATGTACCAAAACCTTTGACCATGGTTGATGGGAGCAGGGATCTATTTCAAAATTTGAACTGGATTCCACTGACGGATGGAATGTGGTCCTTTTCTTTTGGAGTGAGATCCCAAAGTAAAAAAAAAAATGGGTTCCCTCTAAGATCCCTTGTAGGAACTATGGGATCGAGGTTCCAGAGTGGAATCGTTGCCCTACCCACAAGGTTCCGTTAACTATGACCCTTTTTCCCACCTTTTCTAGAAAAATACCTAAAGACCGCTTTTTGAGAGGTTTTTTTCATCACACTGTTTCAGTGCATATGCGATGCGTATGCCGCATATGTGGTGGGATGCGGCACATTCCATCAAAGTGCATATGCACTGTTTTGCGATGCGCCTCCTAGCGCATACCGCATGATGCAGTGGCATATGCGGCGATGTGGCCGCATTTTTAAATTATGAAGTAGATTAACGTGGGCTGGCCATTTGTAGTAGACCTAGTACAACGCCTGTTAGGAGGCACGAGTCAGTTCAAGTGGGGGGCGCACAAAGGGCAAAGGGTAGGCCCCCAAAGGACATGGTAGAATAAAGATGCATGTCCGATGAAATGGTTATTGCTTGGAAGAAGTGAGAAAAAAAATGGAGGCTTATGGCCTCATCGAGGGTATGGCCCTTGATGGAGCAGAATGGTGGACCAGGATTCATGTAGCCGACCCCAATTAGTTTGGAAAAGGCTTTGATGATGATGATGATGAATTCATTGTCATTGTTGATACCTAACTTGGTTGTGTCTGCTTTAGAATGCGATCCAGAAGAAGGCAGGAAGACAGACAAGTACATGGAGAGAGAGGGAAGAGGGTGGGGGGAGAGGGAGAATGTATCACCAATTCAAGAAAACCACACTAAAAAAATGTGCATATGCCTCCTCTTTCGCTGTTGAGTGGACTGCTGCATTGGTCTTTCTCATAAAAAGTTTAATGGTCGCTTTTAGGGATTCAAAATGTTGATTACTTGATCAATAATGGTTTCCAGCCTCCAGGCGATGGGGCCACCTTAGATGCCCATGTTATCTCATTTGTTGAGTCACCCTTGACAGCTTGATTAGGACCCCTTGAGCCATTAAATGCTTTCAGGTCTTCTAGGTGGTTTCAGACCTTTGAGATGGTTTCAGGCCTTCTAGAGAATAGGTGGAGAAGAGAGTTTATGGAGAGGGAGCCCACACCCAGGGCCAACCAAACTTTTGTGGGAGTGCCAACTAGGTAGAGACCATTGTTTTCGTCGTAACGTGGTAGGCCATGCCTCCCTAGCAATTATAAGGGAGGAGAGGACTTGGTGGAGTGACCTGTTGAAGGAGGTCACTGAGAACTTGCCTGAGATCTTTCCAAGGTCGGAATGCTAGACCCTAGTCTGGGAAGCGGGATTTCATGGGCGTGTCACTTATCCATAGGTCTTTCCATAGGCTAATTCTTCTTGTGACTTAACCCTTAAGCACTATTGCACAAAAATACCTGATAGGATGAGACAATGACTTTCCAGGCCCCTGAAGCTTTAGTGCAAGACACGCTGCTCAGCAGCCGGCCTGAGCTTTCCACCATATTTGTGGAACATTAGTTGCTTCCAAAGGTGGTTGTGATTGGCCACTAGTCTCCACTGTTGGGAATTTGATTGTAGATGAGAGATTTGAATGTCAAAAAAATTAGCAAATCCACAATCATACGATGTATCACAGAAAAAGAAATGAGCAAGAGAAGACAGCAAATCCCAGCACAAAGACGCCTTCAAGCCGAGACTTGTCCACCTCCTAGGGACCCAACTGGATGAGTGGCGCTCCTTACACTTATGCAAATGTGCCCCCACAATGACATTTACATGGACTTGCAATTTTTCCAAAAAACTAGCTTGAATTACTTATCCTTTTTGTTCCTGTCTCTCTCCCTCTCTAATATGTATAACCTACACATTTTGCAAGGAAACCTTGTTTATAGGCTCATGTAGGGAGGTTTGAAAAGCCTAGGAATCATGAAATGAAAGGTCATTTGAGAAAACCAAGAGTTGCAAGTGGTATGGAGGATTGCTATGGTAATAGAGAAAAAGGAGAGGGGCGCGTGATCTTCCTTCAGGGTTTGGGTCAGAGGAAAAGATAGAGGAAGTGGGTTGCGTGTGAGGGGATTGTGTGAGCCACAAAGACGTCTTCCTAACTGCCTTGTCTGAGAGATCCAAGGAGGAAAAATGGCCTGCAACCTGGATCACCTTGCTGGCAACTTTTTCACCCATAACAGAGAGGAAGGGAGCTTTCAGTCTATAAGGTGCACAATCAATCCGGGGAGGATTATATGGGTGTATGAAGTCCTAGAGGGTGAGGCAATTTTCTGGATAGTTTTCTTTGCTGATTTTTTATTGTGTTTGGGCAATATTTTGGGAATATGGCAGCAAGATTGCTTGGGCTTTCTTTTTGGTTCTTTTTGCTTTTGTCTTATGCTTGTTTGAGCGAAAAATCAGCAGCAACACATGCAGGACAGATGGGTGTATAAGCCTGTAATAAAAAAGTGTGCTGAAATTTTTCAAATTCGCATGTTGTGTCACCCTGTCATAGCTGCAACACCTGGACACTTTTTTGTTAGTTGCGTAGAGACTTGGCCGAGTCTTGGTAGATGAGACTCTGCTGAGTTGAGCTGTTGACTTAGTGATGTAGCCTAGAAATTTGCTCTCGAGTATCTAGATAAGAGAGACAAGCTTAAAGTTTACAAGAGGAAATGCTGAAGGCAAAAGTGTGATTGAATTTATCCTTTATGTCTTTTATTTATTTCTCGAGTCATTTTATTTACTTACGGGCACATGTAGTAATTTCTAGAGTATTTAATGCCGTTTTAATCACTTAAATTCATTGATAATAAACGGCCATGATTAGATTAGATGGATGGCCAAGATTAAGTCTTGTAGGGTTTTTTTATATAAGATATTGTATCAAGTATAATGAAGCATCTTGTTATGGATTTTTTTCAAAACCCTAGAGCAGCAAGTGCTCCTTTTATCTCTGGTTTTTTAACCTTTCTCTAATTTTGGATCTTCCATATCTTCTTCTTTGCTAAACCCTAGCTCCAAGCTACTAGTTCTGTGCCACTTAGGCTCAAGACCTTGGCAAATCCCGACCTGCGTCTTTGTTTTAAGTCGCTACAAATTATTGAGAACTTCAATGCATGCAGTAGTTGATGGTAATAACTCGTCAACAGCTATGACCAGTTTTCTCTTGCTCAATGCAAATAAAGTCTATGATTGACAAAATTATTTTTCTCATCAATAAAATTTTCGATCACAAATCCAGGGTAAGTCTTCATTTTGTTACTCAATTGAAAGGTTTAGTGAAAGCGGCCTTCTTCATAAAAATACTTGCAAGAAAGTGTTAGGGTTTTGAGAAATCTCTCTAATTGCAGCCATGAATACCTATGCTGAGATATGCAGAATGCAGAGTTAAGATCTAGAGTACAACATTCTCGATGATATGTCAACAATTTCTATGACAAGTATTGATGATTATAAGGATGTATGCTGCATTTAATATCTCATCCATTGTCATGACCACTTCCACTCTTCTGTAGAGCTTCCAATTCTGTTACTACGTACGTACTTGCTGATTGTGTAGGAAAACTTCAGAGAGAATATAGGCATGAAATAAAATATGTTTTAAAAAATAATTAAAAAACATCGAAGAGAATAATACACCAGAGGCATGAGGTATATATATATATTTATATATCATTTCTTGAATCTCACCAGAAAGACCAATAAATGGAATTTATCCTTTAATCTAGATTGCAATTTAACTCTTGGATTTATGAAAAAGTTACCAATTTGTTCGACTGCTGGAAGATGCCATATGACAAGTGCTATCAATATAAAAATAATGAAGTGCTTGGAGACCTATTTTGGAATCACCTGACAAGTTATGGAAATCTTCTGTTTATTTCTTTCTCTTGAAATTCAACTCAGAAGATTCTTTATATTCTTTGTGATTATTCTTCCAGCCACTGGAAAGTGATTTTCGTAGTCTCTTTTGAGTGCTATTAGAAGTTTGCTTGTTATAATGAAGGAGTTTAGTTTTTAGTCTAATTATTTGGTAAATTTTTCGACATATTGTATGCGTATTTTCTGCTAGTTGGTATTGATTTTACAAAAATTACATCTGACTCAATGAAAATCCATTCACATGTATGCTTTATGATGAAGCATTTGAGGGACCTGAATTTTCTGTGTAGTTTTTTATGCAGGCAGAAGCAATTTGCCCTGTGGATCCTCTAGTGTACAATGAACTTGGTGTTGTTGCTTATCATACCAAAGAGTAAGGGTATATCAAATATAACGTGCTCTTCTTTTAACTGTGTATTTGTATTATATTGGCTCTGCTTTTTATCTAGTGTTACAAGAAGTTATTTGATGAGAAATAGTTGAACTGGTGCTCGCCCAAACAATAATGTTGAAGGAGAAAAAGATTACAGAAAAAAGGGATGGGACAAACTGTTCTAGTGCCATTTCATATATTTTATAATTGTAGCATTTACAATAAGTACCCTTGTTCACTTATGCCCTTAAATGGGTTTTACATAAATATGATGAGCAAACTATAAAGCATACATAGAGGGTGACATTGCCCTTATGTGTCACATCCATCTACACTTACCCTCTAATTGGTGTATGAATGTCATAAATGCCCAACTTGCTAACGAGTTCTTGTAAACGTTTGCAAACTATGAGCTATCAACTTCCCTATTTCGTTGAGGAGATCTAGGGTTATTTCATTGGGATCTAAAAATTTCCCCTCTTCGCATTTGTTTCTTCACAGAATTGGCGAGCTGTGTATAACTAGCATGTACCATGGGTTAGCTAAATCCCGTAAACCATGCATGAGGGGATTGCTTTGGACCATAGAAGGCTTTCTTAAAGCAACGTGCAATGCATAGTGGTGCCTTGTGACGAGGAACTTGTGGCACTGTATGCATACTTCTTCCTCGAGATCCCTTGGAGAAAAGCATCTTTGACATTCAAAAGAATAATTTCCAATTCTTATTTGCTGCAATTAACAAGAGTGAATCTCATGGTAATCGAATCTGCAATGCTTAATGCCCTTAGCCACAAGTCTGACTTTGTACTGATCAATGGTACCATTTGAAATAGTTCAACCTATGCACCTATCTGCATCCTCTGACCTTCTTTCATTCAGGTGAGGGAACTAGATTTGAAGTTCTCTTTCTTCCACGTGATATTACCTTCCATTGCATTTCTCCTTAAAGCAAGCTAACTTCTACTTAGCAGGTTTTGGGTTTGAAACAGAGTTGAGGGAAGAAAGCAAAGCAAAAGAAGAGGAAGATATCGATGGGTAGATAAGGAGAGGAGGATATCAATGGGTAGGAAACCAATTTCTTAATTGGATGAGGGTTTTTTTTTTCTCTTCAAAAGGCAATATGTGAATCAGTTATTGATAGGGATACCTGGGTCTTCACCTGATTGCTGAGGGTTGTCACGAGATGAGTTGCTATGGATTTGCATGTTCATCAGTACGATTAAGCTTTCCTTGTAAGTCAGAAGGACATGAAAGGAGTCTTTATGTGCGGAAACTGGTTCATTGCATAGATGATGTAATAGAAATTAGTGAAGCAATATGATTCCTCCTCCTCAAGCATATTAGCTCTAGTACTTTCGATATATAGACATAACATGTGCATGCAAAAACCCTAGGATGCTCTAAAGTCAAATTGTCACCAAAAATGTAGTGGCTAACCTATTTATTATGATTGATGCAACAGATACGGCACAACACCATTGAATCTGAAGCCAATTCACAGTAAATATAGTGGTCCTATTTAAATCCAGGAGTTTACTCTTGTTCTCCACAACCCATTCTAGGTTAAGATGTTTGATGGAGAATGCCATTTCCATGAAGGTAGTTAGTCATGTGCTGATTAATAATCTCTCTTCCATTTTTAGAACATAGAATTAGAAATTTAGCATTCTATTGGGTTCATTCTAGTGGGTTACAATCATTTTGTGAAAAGCTTTAAACACAAATGCTACATCTTTGGATTTATTTGAGTAGATCCATGTAGTACGAGAACAGTCATTGGTTTGACTAACAAAATGCTTATTACCAACAATTGACACGTTCGGAACTGGGTCTCATACATCAGAATTAATTGTATCAAATAGTTTATCATGTGGACTAATATTATAAGAGAAAAAAAAGAGATTGTTTGCACACTTGACATACTCCCGATTATTCTGAAGTCTTAGACTGGGACTCTGAAATAGTACTTGAAGTCTCTACAAATTTGTTGAGTTCCAAGTTTTTGTTCATAGTTTGTATATGAAATAGTACTTGAAGTTTGAGAAATGTTGTATGAGCAAGAGAAAAAATATTGGGCCTCATTTTATGTTGGAGTGATTTATATTAGGTTTTTGATGAGAACATGCTTGCTGGAAATTACATTGGAGTTTCTTAGAAGAGGTTACAATACTTGTTGCAATAGATTTTGGGCTGTGATTCTTCTGTGGATAATAAATTTAATGATCTTGTGGTTCTCTTTTGAGTCCTAAAGAAATTTACAGCAAGCTTTTGTGACTGTTGTAATAAGAGTTGCATGTCATATGTTTGTTAATATTTCTGGTTGATTCAAAATCCAACTTGCATGTTACTTTAGCTTTATTTACTTCTTAAAACCAATAGAGATCCATTGTTTTTGGGCCAGCAATTGATATCATAGCATAGGGATTTTCAATTTGTATAAAAAATGGCTAATCCTAGAGTTGTATTGACTGATTTAGTAAAGATTGATAAGCTTGATGGCTATAATTTCTCACTTTGGAAAAGTAAAGTGTCTTATTTACTGCATACTATGGATTTGATGTATGTAATTGAAGAAGAAATCCTACTTGAACCTGATGATGATTCTACACTTAGAGAAAGACAAAGATACATATAATGGAAACAAGATAACTTTGCATGTAAGGGTGCTATCTTGAATTGTGTTAGTGATAGATTGCATACGGTCTTTGAACCTTACACCGATGCTAAAGACTTTTGGGAAACTGTTGAGAAAAGGCACACTGAGGACAATTAGATGGAAAAACATTTTTTATCATCAGAGAGCCATCAAATGTGCTTCTAATGAGTTTTTTTTTTGGGGGTGGGGAGGTGGGGGGGGGGGGGGGGGTTGGTTGTTTGCAATTAAACTTTTTTGCCCACAAGTGTGGATGGCATATGTGGGTGCATTGTGCAAGGCACTATGAGCCTACATATGTGGCACATAACCCAAAGGCACATATGTGGCTTGATGCGATGCGCCTTACGCCACATGGTGCCCAATAGGCTATGCGGCCTCATTTAAAAACAATGATACAACACATGAAGAAAAATACAACAATATACCCATGGAACAAGATTCAAAACCACCACAAATATGGCTGAAACAAGCCCAAGACACACCTGTAACTTGCCCCCACACTCTTTTCCATTTAAAAGAGCAATTGAGATTATTTGTTTTTGAGAATGAACAATTGAGATTATTAACAACAAAATAATTCACACTTAGACAAATTTCTGCACTAGTATAACAAAGACAAGTGCATATTTAGATGACATGTTTTCAGCCTTCAACCAATGTCGAACATGCCCTTTGACCTTAGGAACAAGTGACCAAGGACTGCCCCTCAAATCCCATCACATGTGACCAAATTAAAATAACACATTGGCCATTTAACAAATACAAGGATGACAAACAAGTCCAAGCCTCCACGTCATGGTTGCATCATCGCTAGGTGGCCCCACCAAGTGAGCCATGTATGGGCCCCAATTGTTCATGTGGGGTCCATTGGCCATTTGAACCCCACATGTGCTATGGTTCCTATGTGCTTTGTCCTTATGTGTCATTCCTGTATTTGTAGTTTACGACCAATTCCTTGCTTAGAAAAATTTCCAAAATTTTCAAGAATCGTTAAAAGTCATTTTGAACATAAATAATTAATCCAACTTATTTTGGACTTCAAGAAAAATCATCAAAAAGAATTAGGTGCTTTGGTTTTGGAATCATTGAACTAGGGCATTCCATTCGGCTCACCCCTAAATCCACTACCACTTTCTCAATTCAACCAAAATAGGACCCATGACCCACAGTCTCTAGTAGGGGCTCATGGTTGGCCCCTCAAGCCAATGTGATACACAGAGGGAATCATAGAGGAAGGACATTGGATATGGAGAATTGGGAAGAGAGAGAAACATAGATGGAGAGCACAGGAGGAGAAATCAAGTAGACACGGGAAATTGGTGACGAAATGTTTGCTTGGGGGGAGGGCGATCGAGGCTCTTGGTTCTCAGTCACCCTTTCCTTGGTTTTTGAGTGCAATCTGCATCGTCTAGTTCTATAGACGGTGTAAAGCTCAGGGCCTGCACCATAATAGGTTCAAGCCCTACCAAACCAAAATTTGGTCCCCGCATGTTTGTTTATGTGTGCACATGTATGTGTGTGTGTGTGTGTGTGTGTATATATATATAGAGCCGTTGCGTTTTTGGGTGAATTTGAATAGTGTTTCATTCTGCAACTGCTCTCGTAGAGCCGTTGCGGTTTTGCCTGAAAAGTGCAACGGACATATTATGTCCGCGGCAGAATCCCATTTTTTTTGTATGAAAAATTGACCGCAACAGACATGCTACCGTTGCGGTCTTTTAATCCATGCTGTCCGATTTCCGATAAAGTCAGACGGCGTCGAGCCTACGGGCGAAAACACTATACATTTTTGCTCATAGTTGCGCCATCTCTTCCATTTATATATATATATATATATATATATATATATATATATT
>NW_006497025.1:114308-140735 GCF_000471905.2 Amborella trichopoda
CTCTCTCTATCTCGAATTTTTTCAGGGCTTTTTCTCAGATTCTTCTTCTCTCTCTATCTTGAGATTTTTAGGGTTTTTCATCTGTTTATTTCTATCCCTATCTTTTTTTTGTTTTTTTTTTTTGGATCTTTATTAGTTTCTGTCTATACGATATGCATGTGATATTGAAAGGGTGCTCGTGTACCCTTCCACTTGTCCATACGATATGCATGTGATATTTTTCCATTTCGTTACTGATTGTTTATTGTTGTTTCTATTTTTTATTTGGAATGATTGTCCTGGTAGTTTGTTAAGTTGGTTTTTATTGTAGTATTTTGATACAGGTTGAGGAGATAAGTTGGCTTTTATTGTAGTATTTTGATATAGTCTGAGGAAGTTTACAGAGCCAGTTGGGTCTTTTGATTTATTGACCTTATGGGCTGGTTTATCAGCTAGGTCATTGTAAGGGTTTGAAGATGAAGTGCACAGCTAGAAGGTTATGTTTGGCTAAGGATTTGATTAACTGTTAAAAAACAGGAAAACCTCTTTTTTAATGAAGTGGTTTGATGGACAAAATATCACGTTGCATACCAAACCTAGCGATAGGGAGAAATTATGGTATCTGCTACATTTGTAATAGGAGTGGAGGAACCAATGGTATGGTTCAAATGATTTAAATTTAGAAGAAATGAGTAGGAGAGAAATCAAACAATCTGTTAATTGAATGATCAAATAGTACCATGTATAAGTCATCTGAGAATTATAGAATCAGGTTAACAAAGTCATGTACATCAAGCTGATCGAACAATACCTATAGTTCCAATGGAGCTGTAGAGCTATGTTGCATAGACACATACTTTTGCAAGTGGCAGACACTGTTGTGGGGCATTAAATTACCACTCTATGAATAACAAGGTTCAATGATACATTGTATTGTAAAGAGATAATGAAAATCTAATGCTCTTTTCTATTATTTAATTTCATGATCAGTAGCTAAAAAACTCAATTATGCCCAAACAATGCTAAGTTACATCTTTCTTGTTTGATCTTTTCTGGTGTTATTGTGTTGCTTTCATGAAATATTCGCAATTACTTTTGTCTCCTTTTTCTTTTTTGACGTTGTTGTGCCTGCTCAATTTGTTTTATGTTACTGATTTTGTTAATTTTTCATTGTTGTTGCAGATCGAAAAGAAAGGTCCTGCAAGTCGAAAAGGAAGGTCCTAACGGGCTAAAGTTTTAATTTTCAGCATAGTTGTGAATGGGGATCTCAATAATTATGATACATATGGTATAATCGAATTGTTGAGGAGTTGAATTTGAGGGTGGGTAGATTGATGCTTTGATCTATAGACTAACTGGCAATGAAGGATTAGTATGGTGCTTTCAATGTAGTTTTGGAAATTCAAGTCATGCTATCCCAAAAACTTCTTATTCGGTGTGGGGTTTTAAAAGGGTCTAAACTACCAAATTATGTATAATGGGTTGTAGTGATTTGGATGTTTTGTAGAGCTCCAAAACCAAACCAAAATTTGAAAATTATTTGATATAATACTAAAGTTGAAATTAGATACATTCAATAGAATCAAGTGCCATGTTCATTTTCTAACCATCCATTGTAACTGCCATCTCCCTTGTAACCAAACCCGTAATATATATATCTCTCTCTCAATGCTTACAATTGGCAAGAACTATATCTTTTTTTAATGGTGCACCAAAAAACTCTCTCTCTCTCTCTCTCAAAATACTTACAATTTACAAAAACTGTAATTTTTTTGAATGTTGCATCAAGGAAAACACATAGTTGAACTTTTTCCATGGCTCTCTTACTTTAGTCACAAATGTAGTAACAGGCTAATAGCTACATATGCTTACTTCAATCAAAACTATAATAATAGCTACATATGCATGAGATATACCCATAATAATGTGCATTCCAAACTATTGAATGTAACTGTCATTACAAGGATTTTGAGCTTAGTTCCAAAATAAGCAATCATTTGCAACTCAGTTCCTAAAACTTGATCAAAACTTGTGATCTCACAAAAGACCAAAAGAATGCCCAAAAAATGCTCTACAAAACATAACCAACCCCATAAATGGATGCCTTGTATAAAAACCCACCAGGGGCCAAAAAGTTTTACAGATTAACCATCACTTCCATTTTCACAAAATACTCTTTTGGTTGACTATCATCGCCAGCTCAAGCGTGTCTGAAGTTAAAAAACCCGGCTACGCCTCTTCCCTTCGCAACGGGCTCCAACTCTTTGATTTTGTACTTGACTCCTCGATTTTGTGCTTGACAAGCTCTACATATGAAAGAGATGAATGTGCATTGCACATAATGAACTTAATTAAAAAATCAGCAACATACATTTACTTGCAACTAAAAATCAACATTTGTTTCTAACTGTCCAAATCAGCAGCAAGCATTTGCTTGCTCCATAACTTTACATATGAAAGAGATGAAGGTGCATTACATACAATAAACATAAGTAAAAAATCAGCAGCATACATTTATTTGCAACTGAAAATCAACACATACATTGGATATCACCTATTGACAACTAGTAACAAGCAAAGTTGCAAAACCCATATTCAGGGTTCTAAAATTTCCACTGAATAACATAAAAGAACCCCACATATGTTATGCTCTATGTGATAAAGGATCGCGTATGTTATGTTCTAAATGATGAAGAAGGGTTTCATAAACATATCCAAAATATAAAGCATTTACTTAAAGGAGTATTCATGATAGCCAAAAGCACAAGATAACTATAAAGGAATAGTAAGTATATTTCTCAGACTAGTCACAGTAATTACCTACAATTTATAAGTCAAAAGAACAGCCCAAGGTAAGAAAGTGGCACTCATCAAAAATATAAACCTTGAACTGTGTCAAAACAGGAGAACTAGAAGCATGCTTAAGAAGACCTTTGAGCCTATTTATATTGTTAAATTTGGCTGCATCCATTTCTTTAACATCTTCACACCTTCCTGATGCCAAAGTTGTGCATTGCCTACAAAAACCATGTGGCACGTGTTCCTTTAGAGAGACAATTCAAAGCAGTAGCAAATCTCCACACAAGAAAGAGATGATGATGTATTACACATACATTTATTTGATTCATAACATTACACATACATTTATTTCTAAATCTCCAAATCAGCAACAAGAATGTGTTTGATTCATAACATTACACATGAAAGAGATGACGATGCATTACACATAATGATGGTGCCTTATGTACGGGCAACATGCATAATATGAATAAGGATTTTGATAACTTCTATATAAAACAAAAGTTGATTGGATCAAATTTATAGGTCAACGTACCTTGTGTTACCATTCACCACAGAAACACCACTCCTACGTTCACATCCATCGAAAACATAGATTTCTAATTCATTGCAACCTTCATGTGCAAATAACATCCTTTCGACATCATGATCATTAAATAAGGTAACAAGGCGTCTCTTGTTGCTCGGGAAGATGTACTTAAGAGACACTCTAGATGATTCTATGGTGAATTGATTTGCTACATCTTCCTTTATCTCATCCAACTTTGTTTGTCCATGAATTGAAAAAGTACATCAATCGCCCCCAACATACTCTTATACTACCATCAACGTTATTGCAAAGTTCACCTCCATATATACACAAAAACATTTTTTCATTCATCTTCACTACTGCATAAAAGATAATGAGGTTCAACACTATTACTTCAATCTACAGAACAACACTCATATAAACAATAATTTGCCAATAAGAGTAACATATCTATCAAATGACAAGGACCGTTAATTTTCAATTGAGTGAGCAACTAGTTTTATATAATCATCAGATTTCAGGCTCATATGCCTGCATGTTTCTTGATCAGCCATAACTTTACAACTATACCTATACTATCCTTTCTTAAACAACTATATGTAACTTGAGAACCCATTGTATTTTGTTTTCAGAAAAAATCAAAGACCATGCATGCCACATTGAATCCAAAGGACAAAGCTGTCATGCAGGGTAATCACCAATTTCAGACACTTAATCAGCAAAAGAGGGTAATTCTGCCAATTTTGGACACTTAATAATCAAAAGTTGCAGTACGTCTAAATAGGAGTAAACAAAATCAAGGCCAAATAACCAGAAACACATGCAATCGATATTAAATAAAAAAATAACTGTTGAATTTGGTAGAGGCCAAATAACCAGAAACACATACAATCATTATTAAATAAAGAAATAATTGCTGAAATTTGCAGAAGTGTCTGAGACGATGCCAACAAAACCAGAAATTTTTATGAATATAGGGATCCTGATCAGCCACAAAATATATGTCCTGATAGTTATTTTCAATATTTGTTTTTTGAAATGTAATTGCTTCCAATAATTGTATCTATACATTTTCACTCACTCTATTCATTGTTACAGATACACAAAATATAGCAGTAAATCCTTCATAAAAAATCCTTCGTAAAAAACCTCTCACAAAATATAGCAGTAAAACCTATTCATTGCATCAAAAATTATTGTTAACATTAAACAAGAAAAACCTCTGTAAAAAAAACCTCTGAAAGAGGCGGATCCCAAAAGATTAGAAGCTGAGAGAGAAAAACCATATGAGGAAGAAAAAATAGAGACACTGAGAGGAATATTGAGAAATATAGAGAGAAAAAGAGAGGGAGAAACCAAGTATCTGATGAAAAACCCTAAAAATCTCATGATAAAGATAGTGTGAAACTGAAAAAATGCCACAAAAAAATCGAGATAGGAAGAGATAGAGAAAAACTCAAAAAGATTCAAAAAACAAAACAAAAAAACGAGATAGAGATAAAAATAAACTAATGAAAAACCTTAAAAATCTCAAAATAGAGAGAGATGGAGAGAAACTAAGAGAATGCCCAAAAAATAGAGATAGCAAGAGATAGAGAGAAACTGATAAATATCCAAAAACAAACAAAAAAAAAGATAAAAACAGAAATAAGAGGATGCAAACCCTAAAAATCTCGAGATAGAGAGAGAGGGATAGAGAGAGAGAGAGGAAAATACAAAAAGGCCCTAAAAAAATTGATATAGCGAGAGAGAGAGAGAGAGCATACCTGGTATAGTGCTTCTGAGTTCTAGAGCACGAGCGCTGCCTCTGAGGTTCTAAGAGCAAGCTTCCTTTGGTTTTCACAAGAGAGCGAGAGAGAGAGAGAGCTACGTCTGGTTTCACTAGAGAGAGATAAGTGGTGATGTGAGAGATATGGTTGTTCGAAGTAATGAGTTAACTGAGAGAGTAATGAGTTAACGGAGAGAAGTTTGATTATAGTGTTATTTTTGTGTTTATTTGGGTCAAATTTTCATGGTCAAAAGAGTTTAAGGGTTGTTAGATAAAAAAGATAAAGTATTTTGACTTTTAAGTAATATTTTAGATTATTAGATCTGATGAGATATAGAAGTTAAAAATAGGGGATAAGATGATAGTTTCCTTTTATTTTATTACTACTCTTTTAACACATTTTTTTATTGGGATTGTCGAAAAATATACCATTTACCTTTGAAAAACGTTTATATAGAGTCGAGGCTCTAAACAATCAAATTAGAGCCCACCTAAAAATTTCACTAGAGGAGGTTGTTTTGATGTCCAAATATCCTTAAATGAATCATCTCGACATCAAAATGCATGGACATGAGAAAAAATCAGTCTCAAGTTTCAGAAATATTGCATCTTGTAACGTATTTTTGGACGATCAATTTTCAATTTTTCATAGATATGTTATATTTACACTATTTTTTAAGCTTTAAATTGTATATTTAAAGATGAAAATATATTTTCAGGCTATCACAAATATTTCCAGTATTGAAACCACATTTCTCGATACTATTTGAAGGTGTGCTTTACTTTGATTGTTTAGAGCCTCGGCTCTATACAAACTATACTTTTTATCTTTGTACATGGAGGTAATAATCATTCTAACTTCTTTTTTTTTTGACAAAGGGTACTAATTTTATTGATAGCTACAAAAAGGAAATTACATCGTCAAAGACAATAAGAGAAGGGATAGCAGCCCCACCCTTTGCTAACGAATCAACAATACTGTTAGCTTCACGATAAATATGAGACAAGAAAATCGACACTGTGATTGCAATATCCATCACCTACAGCCATAAAGATCAAAGTTCCCAAGGGACCCTCTATTCCAAATTACACCATTTTATAACATTTAATGAATCTCTTTCTACCGTACAGCTGCAACCCAAATTCATAGAAATTAAATCTTCAGCCCACAAAGCAAAGCACTCAATTATGCAAAATTAGCAGTAGCATGGCCTATCGGTCCAGCGTAGGTAAAAATAACATTACCACAGTAGTCACGCATGACACCACCAATTCCTGATGACCTAGGGTTGCCTGAAGAGCTCCCATCAAAATTAAGCTTAAAGTTCCTATACCCAGGGCCTTCCACATACATCGTGCTCTAGAGCAACCAGAACCGATAAAGAATAGATTATACAGATTGGTCGACACATCCACCTTGGATATCCCCCATCCCTCTTTATTAACTGACAGCCACGGCCATATGAAGCTTTTGATGATATGGATAAAATTATCAAAAGGAATAGCTATCCCTTCAAAGGTCCTCCTATTTCTTTCCTTCCAACCTCCCAAAGACTCACTCCTACTGCAATCTTTCATACTACTCTACCCGTCTTAGGCAAAAATGGAGATGTCAAGGATGAAACATGTCCTTACCATCTCAAAATGCCAATACCAAATTCTCGATGTGAAAGTGCAGTGTATGAAAAGATGTGCACCATTCTCCCCATCCTCCTTGTAAAGCAAACACACATTTGGAAGAAATTTCCCTCTTTTAATCAAATTATCAATGGCCAACACTCTGTCCTGTGCCACCAGCTAAACAAACACTTGAACTTTGTGTGGAATTGACCATTTCCATATTTGACCAAGCAATGTGTGAGACCGCCTTCATCAATCATGGAAAAATAGACTATAACATGATTTGACAGAGAAAATACCATCACTCTCAACCTCCCAAATCATCTCATCATCTGCACTTTGAGATACATACACTTTGTCCAGCCTCTCTCCACTGCCTCTCAAACTCTTAAGTTAGGTCTGGTAACAAGCCTAAAAAGATTTAGAAATAATGCCTTCAAAGGATAATCCCTTATGATGCCAAAAAAAGACCTGTGTACCACATCATCATTAGCCTGCAATTGGAGATAGCTCTCCATAGATGAGAAGTATCTTTACCCTTCCAGCACCAATCGGCAATTTAAGTCTATCCATACCATATTTAGACAGTAAACTTGGTACCAGAGATGATCTTCAAATGAAGATTGTGCTACCACCACTTGCACAGGAGAGCTTGGTTGAACATTTTGGTCTTCTGGACACCCAATCCTCCTTCCCACTTTGGGGTACAAACTCTATTCCATCTTAAAAGATGAAACTTTCGCAGCTCCTCAAAGAAAATCTCATATCATTTTTTCAATTATTCTTGCAACCGAGGTGGGTATATTGATCAATGACATTTGGTAAACTGGGAGGTTAGCCAAACAAGACCGCAATAAAGTTACTCTCCCTCCTAACGATAGATATTTCGGCTTCCATATATCAAGTTTAAGTTGAACTCTCTTAATCACCTTATCCCAAATTGCTATAGAAAGCCGCGAATCTGAAATGGGCATCCCCAATTAAGTAACAGGAAAGGAACCAATTTTACAATCCATAGTAGATGTTAAGTGATCCACCACCACCTGTGAGCAATTCACACCAACCATCAATGACTTGTGAAAATTAACTTTCAAGCCCAATATTAGCTCACAACACGTCAGAAAGCGCGCAATGTTCCTGACATAAAGGATCTCCGCATCACAAAAAATGAGAGTATCATCTACATATTGTAAGTGAAATGGAAATATTTGAGTCCTCAATTCGAAAACCCGAGAAATGACCCACTCTTTCCACCTTACTCAGCATCAAACTGAAGCATTCATCATAGATAGTAAATAAAAATGGAGAAAGCGGATCCCCTTGACGAAGTCCTGTTGAAGCATTGAAGAAGCTAAACGGGCTCCCTTTAAAGATCACCGAAAAATGAGCAGAGGACAGACAATAAAAAATCCAACTACTCCATCTATCTTTAGAGCCCATCATCTTCATAATTTCTAATAATGCCCCCCACTCAACTCTGTCATAAGCCTTCTCCATGTCTAACTTCAACATCACTCCAGGTTGTTACTGATCACTAGGGAGTGGATGCACTCTTGCGCAATGAGCACACTATCAGTAATTTGACGATCTTGGATAAAAGCTGACTGTGTGCTCGTTATGAGAAGAGGAAGGACCACTTTCTGTCTTTCAACTAACGCTTTGGCAATTATTTTGTAAAGACTGGTAAGCTGGCTGATTGGTTTAATATTAGAGATTTCTAATATTATCGATTTCTTGGGGATCAAGGCCAAAAAAGTAGAATTAAAAATATGTCCAGTAATCATAAAACCCATAACTCCAGGAGTTCACCTCTGACCAAGTTCTAAAATTTATGAAAAAAGGCTAAAGAAAAACCATTTGGTCCAGGTCCTTTATCACTTGACAATGCAAAAACAGCATTTTGTACCTCTTGAATAGTTACCTCATGCTCCAACTGACTCTTTAAGTCAAAAGGGAGCACCTTGAAAGGTGCTCTCTCAAATTTTGGTGTAAATTCCACTTCCTTAGTAAAGATCTTATTGAATGATTGATAACTGCAAGTTCCATAGCATTATCATTTTCAGAATCAACCCTTGGGATGGCTAATCCAGAAAGGTCATTATGCCTTCTTCTAGCATTAGTAATAGCATGAAATTTCATTGTAATGACGTCTCCTTCTTTTAGCCACTTGGACCGAGACCTTTGCCTTCAGTATATTTCCTCTACTCTTCTAAGATCATTCAACTCTTTCAATTTTAAACTTCGATTCAAAATTCACTGATCTGTCAAAACACCATCCTCTTGGACGTTGTAATCTAACCTTTTGATATCAATTAGAACCCTCTCGATTTTCCTTTAGATATCAAAATTATTTTCTTTCTTCCAAGCAATCAACTTATGTTTGATACCTAACAATTTTCAACGTAATTGGTAATCCACAGTACCCTCAACGATGATATTTATCCAAGTTCCCTTTGATTAAATCCATTACCCCATCCTCCTCCAACCATGCCAGATCAAGTCTGAAAGGTTTCGAACCACCTTGTAATATTCTTGTCGTTAGCAAAATAGGGAGGTGATCAAAAGATAGTCTCGGTAGGGACTCAACAAATGCTAAAGAAAATTCTTCCAGTTATTCCATCGAAACAAAAATATATCTAATTTGGACATGGATAGATTGTTGACACTATTATTAGACCAAGTGAACTTTGATCTAATGATAGAAAGTCCATAAAGGCATTACTTTCAATAAGTCTATTAAACATTCTTATCGAGGTATTAATAGAAGTGTCGACTAAACATTCGTCTAGCCATCGAATAAGGTTAAAATCCCCCCCACCACCATCGGAAAAGGAAAGGAATTAACAATTGAATTCATCTCATCAATGAAAACTTCTTTAAGACCATGAACAGAAGGTCCACACACATTCATGAGACCCCAAAAAAAACCCGATTTATGATCAATAAAACCCAAAAGCAAAAATCTATACTTAATAATAATTTCAAAATTCTGCAAGCACCGACCGCATCTACCCCATAAAAACCAACAGCACCAAGACCCTAAACCTCCCTAGCACACGACACATTAGGCCTAGGTAATTTGGTTTCCTGTAAAAGCAAAACTACCAGTTTAAATTTAGACACCCAAAACAAGACATACCTTTTCCTACTGGGGTCACCCCTTACATTCCAAGATAAGAAATTCATAAATAGAAAAGGGAGAGAGTTAGAGGAGCAACTTCCAAGTCCATCAGGGCCGGTGCCAAAGTATAGCTCTTCCAGCATCAAGGCTTTATTGAGGTCATCGTCCCATGATGCAGAGCTTGAAGAAGAGGATTCCACGTCGACCACCATCGGATCACCAAAGGTTAGAGCACTTGGCGGACCTCGCTTGAAAATGCCATAGGCCTCGAGTCGTGCAGAAGATCGAGTCCCCATCTTCGCTATCTTCTTCTTCTTAACCACCGAAGAAGCTTTGGCCAGAGAAACCGTAGCAACCGCCTTTCCATTGCTTGAAGCTTCCTTTCTGACAGTCGTAGTTCTCCTCTGCTCCTTAATCTCTTCTAGACCACTATGAGGGGAGCATCATCCATTCCCATGTCATCCAGCATCATAGACAACAACATAGTGTCATCCATAAGAGCCTTCTCAGAGTAAGGCTCCACATGAATCTCTTCTATTTGAGTCCCCGCAGTAGTTGGCCCCGAGAATAGTGGCGGAGCAATCATCTAAGGAAGGACCTCTAATGGCATAAAATCCTCAGAGACTGTCAGAGCAAGCCCCGAGCCCGAGAATTCTTGTGGACTGAGCTCATCCTCTACTGGTGACAGAGCTTCCAGAGGCAGATCCTCAGGTTCCACCAGAACAATGGCCAGAGGGTCAACCAACAGTGGATCAAACCTAGTCCTAGTTTTCTTCACTTGAACTTTGGCCACCGCCATGCGATAAGGCAATAGATACATCTTCAAGGTTGAAATAACTGCAACAAGCAGCCACGAAAGACTTCGACGACAAAGCACTGTCGATACCTTCCTATGAGCAACGAGGCCTAAAAGCGGCACCACCACCGATATCAACTCTAAGAGGTTTCTATTGATCTCTATCTCGTTCCAAAGATGGGAATGGAAAAATCCTTTTTCACAGTAGCGTGATTGAAGGGAGGAAGGACAGCAGTCGCGGAGACAAAATCGCTGACAACAATCTCCTTTCTTTTCTCGGGACTCAAAGTTGTCATCATTCCCTGAACAATACCTTTCCCTATGCAGAAACAACGATGAGGTTGAGTGGGTCCACCGTATTCAAAGGAACTACTAGGGAACCAAACCATCCAATGGCCCCTCCTTTAACATCAAATGTTCGCAATCCTCGGCATCCCCCCGAAACTGCCACCTTACGTGCAACAAAAAACTCTGAAAGACCTGTAGATGAATCCGAAAATCGTCCCATCGGGATCCACTGTGTGGATATACTGGGAGCTTTTAATTTTTAAGAATTTTGAAGTTTGAAATTCTGATAATTTCGCCTATCTCGTCTTCCCGGAAAGTCCCCAATAGCGGACGTCTCGTTCATATTCTCCGGCAATGCACTATCCTTCTTCTGTTGTTTTCCTGAAAAATAACTCTTAGCGGGATCTTGTACCAAGATCATAGCCGAAGAAGAGCTATTCTCATTTGTGATTGAAATCGCAAAGATATCATCAGCAATACATAAGCACACTTTTTTAGGAATCGACATTCCATGGAAACCCCATAACTTAACATGAACAAATTTACATATTGGGTTCAAAAAGGAGTCCCAGTCCTCATCACAATAAATCCCAAAGATACCAACCACGTTTTTTATAATGGATACGTTCCAAGAATTTAACGGGAGGCCCCACAACTTTATCCAATAGGTCTCCTTTTGTAGAATGGAACCATGATCTGAGGGTTCCCATAGGTCCAGAGAAAGTAAACTCCCTCGGACTCTGTAAAATCTATAGGATAAGGTCCTTCGTACCTCCTCTTTTAACCGTAGTTTAAAGACTATTTTATTGGGACAGATAATTTTAATCTTGGGACAGTAGGATAAATTCCAACCCCTATGGGCTCATTCAGAAAGGCCAAAAAAATTAGCTAAAGGAGGTCAAAAAGAGCCAGTCACAAAGAAGCCGGATTTGATGTCTTATTGCTCCCACTCCATCCAATCAACCACCACGGTAGGGAAGGACGGTCCCATGAAAACCCCAATCTCATCCCTACACACAACAACCTTTTTCCCATTCACCACACTCTTCCAATCCATCTCTTGACTCTAAACAACGCCACTATTAGAGCATCCATAATCATTCTACCTTAGTAGATGCCAAATTAGATGGCTTAGAGTGAGTCATTAAGTCCGAAATTTTTTTTTGAAACTTTGTGTCTTATCGATGATACTCTTACAACTGCCCCATTTTGAAATTTAAGGGATTAGAATGATTGTGACCTCTATGTATAAAAAATAAATGACCTCTTTATAGATAATCTCTTACAAAAGATAAATGTTCTCTTTGTAGACAATCACTTTTTTATTAATGCATCATTTTTGCCTAATTCTTTACAAAGCCTTATATTGAATTTCGTGTGGCTAAGCCTAAGTCAATTAGAAGCTTGCATTGTCCCACATTATCACAAACGGACTCAACACCATGTCATCATATGCCATTTCGCTGTCATATTATATGTCCTATTTAGTGCTAAGAAGTCTTGATGTCGATTTTGCCGTGAGGAGAAAATTTTCTTTATTTTGAACCATATCTTACCCTTATTTTTCCTTTCAATAAGAGCTCAATCTAATTCACTTGCCTCCCCACCTCTTTATATATGCGATTTTGTTAAACAAAAGTATTGTATAATGAGGGGACGTATTTAACGTCCATTTTTAAGTTGGACTTTAGAAAAAATAGGGGTCCTACCAAACTTTAAAATAAATGGTATTGAGAAATTCAAAAAATCACTTTTAAATTTAAAATTTATGATTTTCTTTTTAATATTCGTGATCACTGTAGCTTAGAATATGGATTCGTAAAATTTTCATTCCAAAATCCATGTCTAAATAGATTTAGAGGGAGGACTCGTGTGAATAGATGAATCTACGGACTCATAGAAGCCCTACGGAGAAAGAAGTTTATATAAGGTTGCAATCTTATACTATAGAAATAAGATGCACACAAAAAATCAGTAGAAAAGAGTTTTTAGAAGTTGGAAAATTTTTCAATTGATCATCTTGACCTCTAGATATATAGTTTTAAAGAAAAATGAATTTAAAATCGTAAAAATGATGCATCTTGTAAGAAGTTATCTGACTATCTATTTTTAAGATTTTTCAAACGTTTATAGATATGTTCGATTTGCATTATTTTTTAAATTTTAAATTTCATAATTAAGGTTGAATACAAGTTTTCAAGCTATCATAGACTTGTGACTCTTGAATCACTTCTTCCAACAGAATTTAGAGAGGCACCTATCTGTATAATCCCCACCCTTTATTAATACATTGTCACCAATTTTTCTTCATAGTGGTTTCTTCATCATATTTGTTTTCATGTGAGGATATTTTTTCTTTCATCTTTTAATATTATGGATTTGTATGTTATACAATCATTTATTCTTGGTACAAAGAGATCACGATTACTCTCAATTGTAAGATGTTAAATCCGATAGCTTGGGGTGTATGTAATAAAGTTCAAAAATTTTGATTTTAAACTTGAGTCTGGTCAATTGTACACTACAGCCGACCAACAAATAGGGGTGGCAATGGACCCGACTAGACCTGATGGGAAGACCCGATTTTGGGTCCAGGTCCAAAACCTGGACCTGAATACTATTCGGGCCGGACCCGACCCATTGCCACCCCTACCAAGAAAACTATAACTAAGAAAGATTGTGACCTCATTGTAAAGATATACAATCTATTATTCTAGGGTTGATTTTTGAAGGATGTAGAGGATTAATCAAGTAATATATTATTCACTCTGTTGTATTCATGTATTGGAGACTACTGTTTCAATGCTATTTCTCTAAGTGCGTCCATGCATACCCATTCCACAAAATGACTACATTGACCCATTAATATAGAGACCAAATAACATCAAAATCGATATTTAATATAGCGGTCAAATAATATCTGCGTATCTACCACGTAGATATTTATATTATATAATAGTGTACATTTCAATGACTCAAGACGTTTATCTTAAATACAAGCAATTTTAAAATGTATGTGACTATAATTCTTTTTTTTTTTTTACAATGTATGTTACTACAATTCTCAGTCGGAATACATGGTTACAATTGCGTCATTAATAATATTAGAGGTGAGCATCCTAGCATCTGGTCTTGACAACTCAAAAATATTTGACGCTTATTTTATATTTTCTACAAATCATATTAAGATGAAATATGGGGCTAAAGAAGGTTGAGTTGGCTAAGGAGGGCTCGGCCTCGGGTTTTGGTAACGAGCTGTGTTTGATTATTTGGGTACGGCAGCTCAGATTCGCCTGAGTAACTTGGGCTCGCCACCCTTAGGAGCCTAATCTAGTGTGCAATTCGATGATCTTTAAAAAAAGAAATTTCAAAAAATTATAAGTTTTAAAAATAAAAAATTATTTTATATATATATATATATATACATTTTATATTTTATCATTTTGGCAAAGATTAAAAAATGTTTGGGCATGAATACTTTTTACATTTTTGCCTTTTTTTTGGATAATTTATGGGATTGTATATTGTGAGACCTTTTGTTTTAGACTTTTTTTTTTTTATACAAGCTCATAATCATTAATAGATGAAAGTGTGTCACAACATTCGAAAAATTTTATTTTGAATTTTGTGCCCAAATAATGACACATCCTCAACCATTTGATTTCAAATCTGACAGGCAGTGATGATTGTGACATCTACATACCAAAAACAAATAGCCTCATTGTTTACATTTCTTTTATAGGAAATAACCCAGGCACAATTTTATTTTTTTTCAAAATCCATTTTCTCACTACTGTTTTAACCTAGATGTGTTTGTTTAATTTGACTTTAAACATATTTTTTCCTCTTTTATAGCACTTGTTAGCTTAAGAACTCGGCCCATTCAAACACACCTAATGAGTAGATTTTTTTAACTTTTTTTATATGTCCGTATAGCCAAAGTTAAAATGACATCTTGACATTTGGTATATACTAAGGAGGTCATTCAAGTTACCATTGAAAAAAGAAAAAAAGAAAAAGATAATCAGCATTAGTTTGTTTACTTTGTTGGTTTGTTCAATGTGATATACAAAACAGCCGTTCTTAACACGATCATCATTTTTAAAGTCATAATAAAGGATTATGAAATGTGGCTCTCTCTCTCTAAACCAGATTCTATTATTTTAAGTCTAGAGTTTAGGTTTTAGGGTTTATCTTTTTTGTCTTCTTGGCTGTTTCTTATTTACATATTTTCGAAACCTCGAATGGTGTTACACATGGCACGGAATCCCCATGGAATATGCACAAGACCAAGTCCACCATTTCCCCCATTAAAATTCAATATACAATCATATGATATGAGACTTGTGGCTTTTGCAATGTATTAATTTTTAGTAGTGAAGCTTGACTTCAAGTTTATTCCTATGTAGACTCTTTGAAATCTACTCAACGGAAATTGGGTAGATCTATTTCGTTGTGAACTAAAAGTACCTTGTTTTTTTGGTTTTCCATGGAGTTTGTTCAGGAACCTTCTATAAATAGGAAAATTTACTTCAACGGTCGTCAGGGTAATTATCTATTTTAAATAGGAAAAATTACTTGTAGACCATTATTTATATCTTGTATTATGAGATGCTCCATATTTTTGTAAATACTATGCAGAGACCACCCCAATACGCCACCCTTTTCTTTTCAGAATTGCTCCTTATCCGATATTTCAAACACTAAACAACCCTTCAGAATTGCTCCTTATCCGATATTTCAAACACTAAACAACCCAATAGATAAGGTCATTCAGTGTTTCTGATATCGGACGGGCCTCGAATAAAAAAGAAACAAAAAATTATGAAATTTCCCACCTGTCCGATATAGGAAATGTCGGATAGGGGGGCAATTTTGAAAAAAGGGTGGCAGGGTGGGGTGGTCTCCACATAATATTTATAAAATTATTAAATTGTTTATTTCTCATCCTTAATTGGGTGCGGTTTGTATAGAATTGAGGCTCTAAACAATCAAAGTACCTTCAAATAATGTCGAGAAATATGGTTTCAATAATGGAGATCTTTGTGACAGTCTTAAAATATCGTTTCATCTTTGATTATAAAATTTGAAGCTTAAAAATAGTGTAGATCAAGCATATCTATGAAAACTTGAAAATCTTGAAAATTGACGGTCCAAAAATGCATTACAAGATGCACTATTTCCAAAACTTGAAATCTATTTTTTTTCTCATGTCTATGCATCTTGATGTCGAGATAATCAATTTGAAGATATTTGGGAATCAAAACAATGTCTTCTAGTGAAATTTTTGATGTGAGCTACATAAATTTCTCCTTCTTAATTTGATAAAGTTCCCTTCCATTTTTCATGCCAATGATCTAATGGCCTTTCTGCTTTATATTCTAATAAAAGTCTAACATTTTGCGTGGATTAATATGCATTTCCAGATGATTCCTTTGGTATTTTACCTTCTAAAAGGGTTATATAAGTCAATGAGCACCCATCAGGCTTCGTAGAGCTGGAAGCCCCAAAGATTAATCTCTCATGAATTAAAATTACCTTTATTTGACCAAATGCAATCGTTTCACATTTTACAACAGTAACTAAACGACAATGGTTTGATAGAGCAGCAGCTCTATAAAAATAAGTAAAGCCTCACTTCAAAACTTACCAAAAAAATGCAGTTTTAGCATAAAAAACCTTTAAATAGATAATCACATTATAAAAAAATAGGATTTCAAACTCTAAATATAATGTATATTGTAACACATTACCTAAACCATATATTTCGTCCCAAAAATAAATTTTCACGAAATAAATTTTCACGAATCTACAAGATCTGTACATTTTTTTAGCTTCAAATTTTCATAATCGGTATTGAAAATTGATTTTAGAGCCATCATGGAGATTTTCGATGCTCAAAGTGCTTTCTAGATGAGGATTCGATGTGAGGCTTTATTTAGTTTTCATAAAAGCCTAGTCCCCATAGAAATTGCATCCTTAACTAAAATATCCTAATTTCGAAAAAGGAAAACCTCTTAAAAGCTTTTGGCAGAAGGTAGTGTATATTTCAAATTTTGGATCAAACAAATGGCCATAACATGTTTTCGAATATTGTTGCATCTTTTATACAACCGTTGCATGAAATCATTGCTCTTACATATGATATCTTTATTGCTATAATTGATTATCTATCCTGATCCAACATTGAACGAGGTTAGCCACCAAGAAAGTAAAAAAACACAACATTAAGTAGATGGCTGAAGAGGCATCATGATGCCCATAGGCTATCGTCACCACAATGCTCGAACTTCACAAGAAATTCAACCAAATTGCCTTCACCTAGCTAAAATGCAAGTTCTGTCAAAATTCAGCTGAAAGTGAACAAATTGAGGTCAGACTGAACTATGGAGCAAATATCTTTAAATGAGGAACCAATTCATATGATTACTATTAGCCATATATCATCTTCACTCGTTCGCCCATATAACACATATTTCAAATTAAAGATGTTTCACCTTTAGGATTGATCTGAGGATCAGGATTCCACATGAAAAAAGAAAAGTTCCAATGAAGTTGGCCAAATGCTCAATTTCACTGAAAATTTTTCTTCAAAAATTGGCTTGAATATCAACTGAATGTAAGTCATTTTCAAACGAAACGCAGACAAATTTTGAATCAATTTTGTAACTGAATATTGAATTTTAATTTTAGTCTTAGGTGGACGCCCAAAACTTTGGTTTTGACCTTCATCAAAAAATACAATATCAGAAAATTTGAACCATAATCCAAGCCACATCTTTATAGTGATAAAAAAGAAACACACGAGGACTGTGAGTATAAAATTTACAAATGAGTATCATTCTCACTGACAACTCCAAGTATACAATAACTCAATGAGTGTGACACTATTGAGTGGGCAATATACTTTGGACTGTAAATATCGATATTCACCTTTTACATGAGACCAAAATTTTGAAGCAAGCAATACCACAAACAAATGAAACAGTAATATGATAGAAAATGGGATACACTGGTGAAGATGGCCACAATATCCTGCTTTCAAAACATATTTACACGAAAAAACCATGGAAGCACAAATGCCAAAATCATGCAAATCATCAACACGTTGCAGAGTGGCTGACCACGCCAGCACTTCGTCCTTTCAGTGGGGATGGTGTGGATGACCTCACCCTCATTCCACTGCTCAATAAAGTTATTGTCTCCAACGCCGATGATGTTTTTTGCAGTTTCACCACAAATTTCGCAATATCTGACATCAATAACAACCAAATATTTCATGCATACAGCTACTATGTCCTCTAAAGATTGGTAGTTAGAATACTGTTAACTAAGAAAGTTAGCTCTTTAAATTTACAAGCTAGATTCCTCTTGGATTTGTGATTCTACAATCATTATTTTATCTACTAATTTTATTCAGTCTTAGAAAATTCAGTTAAACCAGCTCTAGACTTCATGCGTTTTCTTAAGATATACCATTCTTGAAATATGATCATTTGGTGGGATACAGTGTAAAAAGGCATCCCCATCTAAAGCACAGCGCTTTAAGGCCTCACATGTAGAAAATCGATTTCCCAAAAGTCCATTATTTTTAAAGGGCTATTCAAGCTGGTCTTCATAGAGTCTATTTTTGAGGGTATATCAATACCCTCAGTTTTGTTATAGAGCACTGACTCAAGCAATGAAGGTTCTTCAGGTTTGATGACTAGGTTAAACAGCCTTCAAGAAGGAAGAGCTCATTACAGGATGTGTGAGCCTTGAACTGAAGCCAAATTGCAGCGGCGGTACAGTCAATCAGAGAATTTCTAGGAACAACAGCAAGTCAGGACAGGCTTAAGCTTAATCACTGGGAAATGCTATCAGGTTTCATAGATTTCAAAGGCTAGACTTAGGGAGGATAAACAGAAAAAAAGATTCCAAAGACTTACATTAGATGCATCATTGGACTCCTCTGAAACCAGACACTCTTGAGAATGTTGCAGATAACGTAAAGTCCATAGGTTTACCAAACTAAATAAACTATTTCAGGGAATGGCAGTTTTTTCTTTGTTTTCTCTTCGACACATGCCATGGTAGCTATGGTAAGTGAAGATAATAATACAGATGGTATAAGCAATCCTACAGTTGTTTCATATTTCAATCAACTGGCAACTTCTATAATCAAACAACATCCTTAGCTTATTTCCAAGGATTTGCATAAGCTGCTTTCTCCATTCTGCTTGTAGAGTTTCTCATGACCAGCACAGTATAACTTGCTTTCTGTAAACCATTAAAACCTTTTCCTTCATCTGTCGTTTCGATACTCTATGTTTACTCGTGTGCCTTGTGGGAACATACCTATTTTGGCACAAGTTTTTAATATGTTTCAAAACAGACCAACATGAACTCTCAGATACCTGAGTTACAGGTTATTTTCAGCAAGCCTATACACCTACTGAAAATACCTGTGATAAAAATAACATGGCTTCAGAGTAGATTAAAGTCAACAGCGCAAATTATCACAGAAATAATTCTGGGGCAATATCAGAACTAAACCAGGAATCTGACCCCGAAAACTAATGAGACAAATCAGGTTGAAAGAAGCAAAAAAAGGAGACAAAGGAAGCTCACCTGTCACCTTTGACTTTGAACCAGGCCTCTGCACATTGCTTATGAGCCATGGCGAGGTCACCTTTACAGCCACACCCAAGATTCATGAGGTCTGAAGGACCAGAGTGGTTAACAGAACAAAAATGACATACTCGACAAACAGGTTCGCCCGCCTTTTCTCTGCTCTCAAACTCAACTTTCTCTTCTCCATCGCCTTTGATATCAATAACACAGATATTTTTTTCAGGCACTTGCTGTAAAGTATCCTTACTTTCCTTCAATGAATCAAGATTACGCTTCATGTCCCATTCTTCCCCAATATTAACAACAGTCTCATCTCTATGGACTGTTTCTGATTCCACCTGGTTTGATGAATTCTCCATAGATGCTCCTGTATCATGAGTGGTACCATCCTCTACTTGTTGGAGAGGATCCTTCATTTCCTTCGATGAATCGAGATTAGGCTTCAACTCCCCTTCTTCCCCACTATCAACAACAGTCTCATCTCTATGAACTGTTTCTGATTCCACCTGGTTTGATGAATTCTCCTCTACTTGTTGTAGAGGATCCTTCATTTCCTTCGATGAATCGAGATTATGCTTCAAGTCCCCTTCTTCCTCACCATCAACAACGGTCTCATCTCTATGAACTGTTTCTGATTCCACCTGGTATGATGAATTCTCCATAGATGCTCCTGTATCATGAGTGGTACCATCCATTTCTCTATTTATTTGGGCTTTTGCTTCTGCCATTGATGAGTGCCTTCTTTCCTTGAAGCACAGAGCAAAATAAATAAATGGGGCTTCCCGAATTTCCTTCTATTCCTTCTCTAAAACAGAGAGTTTCAATGTGGATTGAGGCTACCAAATTCAACAGTGTTTTTCTCTAATGCTGCCAAGGGCAACAATTTATTTTTATCCTTCTAAAACTTAGAGGTCAAAGCAGGCCCATTCTTCATACTTTTATAATGATTCTAATCAACGTCCTTAAGATTCCCCATTTCTCCTTTCTTTTTGTCTTCTTACAAAATATCTTAGCCCGAGCTCTTTCTTCAAAATCCCTTTCTTAGACAGTGAAAATATATACACATATTTATATTTATATTTATTGTACTAGCTGAAATCCTCCCACAGCACTCAAGAATGATCTCTAAATACCCTTTGTTACCCTTTTATTTTGTAAATGCTTTCCTCTCTCAGCCTTTCGAAGATTAGAGCAACCCAAATTGTCTGAAATTTTTTTAAATAACAGAAAATTCCAGAATTCCCAACCCACAAAGCTACTGTTGTAGGACTTTTTGTGATAACCTTAAATCTTTCTTCACTGAACTAAAACTATAAATTCCCACAAATATCTTGCTCAGGAGAGCTAGATAAAATCAAAAGTTTGGAGAAAAATAAAAAAGAACAAAAAAACCAAAGCAAGAATCTCAAATATTTTACATAGTAGACGTCAGAATATTAGAGGCCAAATCTTGGACTGGTACCTCTCAATCCCCAATCTTACTCAAGCAAGCCCAAATCTCACAAATCACTTTGCAATTCAGCAGACCCCCATCTTTTCACGCTAGTTGTGAGATCTCTTAAGTTTCAATCAAAGCAGATAACAAGTGAGAGAGAGAGAGAGACAGATTGAAGCATTTGATCATGATGATCATCAAATTGATAACCAATTTAGGTTTTGATCACCATATTAATGACAGGATTAACTCAAAACCAAATCAAGCGTCTCACTAGTCCAAGGATATGAGAGCTGCAACCATGAAAAAGCACAATAAAACCCTGACCCTGTTCCCATCGTTTTAAGCAGATGATGCACAATATTTATTAAAGCATCGCCATTTGTGCACGTCAAGTGCACAAAGGCCTGGCCCTTGGAATCCTGAAGCTCAAACTTAACCCGCCAAATATGGAGCACTTACGCTCTTTAAGACAGTAGATTAGGGGTGAGGTTTGTATAGAGCCAAGGCTCTAAACAAACAAAGTAAAACCCACCTTCAAATAGTGTCAAGAAATGTTGTTTCAATACGCGAAATATGTCCTAGCTTTAAAATATATTTTCATCTTTAATTATAAAAATTTAAAACTTTTAAAATGGTGAAGATCTAGTAGATCTATAAAAATTTGAAATTTTTTAAAAATTGATAGTAAAAAACTGTGCTATAAGATGTACTATTTTTAAAATTTGAAATCCATTTTTTTTTAATTTGACGATATTTTTCAAATCAACTTTTTTTAATAAAATTTTTGAGGTGGATTCTAATTTGATTGTTTAGAACCTCCGCTCTATATAAATTTTTTCCTAAATGGAAATGAATGGCGTGGTTTTCTTTTACATAGTAGGAGAGAGAGAGATAAGGTAAAGGGTCGTTGAAATTTGAATGAAATTGATTGAATAATAAGAGAAAGCAAAGTCAAAGAGATGGGAGTAGAGCAGGTTCTGAACCGTTAGCCCATGCCATACCCAATGACGTACACCAAGTCAATTGTCATTTAACTATTTAAAAACAGTTTATATAAGGGTGAGGCTCTAAACAATCAAATTAATGGGTACTTCAAAAATTCACTAGAAGAGATTTTTTGATACTTAAAAATCCTCAAATCGATCATCTCGACCTTAAGATGTATGGACATGAAAAAATATGGATTTTTAGTATTGAAAATAGTGTATCTTGTTATGCATTTTTGGGCCATCAATTTTCAAGATTTTCAAATATTCATAGATCTGCTTGATCTACACTATTTTTAAAGCTCTGAATTTTATAATTAAAAATAAAAATAAATTTTCATACCATCATATGAACATGGTCTACCATAATATGAACATGAATTTTATGTGCGTCGGTCAAGTTCTTGCACGCATGGTCTATTTTATGATCTTTTGAAATATATAGCAGTTTATCTCACGTTTGGTTGACTGCAACATGTGCATGCAAGAAGAATAACATAAGATGAGGAATTGCTCTATGGATTTCCCCTGACTAGCAGTTTGTGAGTCTTATAGACACAATTAAAGGAAATCTAAAAATAACTCCCTGCCGTCAACTTTTCCCTCCGACTCGAACTATGGGGTCTCCCAATTACTATACGCAAATGATATCCTAAATTTTTGTGAGCCATCCTCTAAAACTGCAATTGTGGTAAGTAACATCCTGTATTTTTTCTGTGGGGCTACATGGCAAAAACGTAATTCTATGAAAAGTAAAATTCTATTTTTTGGTTGTGGTGATGAGTTAAATAAAAAATTATGGATATTCTTCAGTTTGGGGAAGGGGGTCTGCCAGAAAAATATCTTGGGTTGCCTCTCTTTCATGGCGCTCTAAAACACTCCCATTGTCAGTCTTTGGTGGAGAAGACAGTTGCTAAAATTGGATCTTGGGAAACTTTAACATTATCTTTTGCAGGTAGACTTCAGTTGATTAAGTCGGTCTTAAGTGCTTCCTCAATCTATTGGATTCTATCATTCCTTCTGCCAGTTCGGATGTGCAATATTTTAGAGAGATGTCAGTGGAACTTTCTTCCGGCAGGTACTTCACATATGAAGGGACTGCATCTTCTAAATTGGGAGACTATATGTCTTCCCTTTTAGGAGGGATGCCTTGGTATTAGACATCTACAGGATGTGAACCTGGCTGGCATGATGAAGCTTTCTTGAAGGCTAGTTGCAAATCCCTCCTCTCTTATTTCTAGATTTTTCCAATATAGGTACTTCAGAAACTCCTCCATATGGCTCTCTAAGACCAAGAATTCGTCGCATGCTTGGAAGGGCATCTCTTCTAATTTAAATAAACTCAAGTGCAATGTTAAGTGCCTTGTGGGTAACGGTAATTTCATCCAATTTTGGGCAAATCCATGGCTTTTAGAGGTCTCTCTCTGGGATGAGTTTGGACATAATATATATAGGAACTTGGCTCTACCTGCGAAGTCTAGTCTGGCTAATTTTCTCTCTGATAATCCCTAACAATGGTGTCTGCTTGACCTCACCACTGGACCCCACTCTATGCGAAGAACTACTATTGGGCCTTTGTTTCGAGCTTTGCAAGCGGTGAAGTATTTCATTGTCCCTCTTCAACCTTTTGATGATTTCCTTGTACGGAATCACTCCTCGGACGGATCTTTTTCTATTAAGAGCGTTTGGAACTATATTTGAGATAGGGCCCCCACCAGAGATGTCTTCAAAAATTTATGGGCTTCTCATTCCCATCCTCGAGCCAAATGGTTCACTTGGATTGCCCTTCATCTTTGCCTCCCTACATCTGAACTGTTAAAGTCTAGAGGGATCCATCTAGTCCACTGTTGCCCCTTGTGCTTGAATGAAGGTGATTCTGTTAACCATATTATTTTGTTATGTACTTTCTCGCAGGCTCTCTGGTGATCTATTATGTGGCGATGTGGCAAAAGTTTCCCTATAGGCCCATCAATACCTTCAATATTTAAGAGTTGGGTCAAATTTTGATTCCGATCAGCAAGATTACGTAACGTTTGGATCTCTCTATTCTCCACAACCATCTGGCTCCTTTGGACTGAGAGGAATTTGTGTATCTCTAAAGAAAATAGACCCAAAAGGGAATAATTGTTGAACCGGATCATTTTTATTGTTGCGGGCTTAGCAAAGGTGAAAGGATGGACTTTCCACCCATCAGAGAAGCCTAGAGTTGATAACCTCAAGATCTAGTCGTACCCAATGTATCCTAAAACTTTGATTTTGGTCCAATGGTCTCCACCTCTAGTAAGTCTTTATAAACTAAACATTGATGGCTCATCCCTTGGCAACCCTAAAGCAGCTAGTTGCAGAGGAATTATCAGAAACGATAAGGGAGGGTTTTGTGGCACATTTGTTGTTCTTCTAGGGCATACATCCAACAATGTTGTTGAATTTTCAGCCCTTGAAAGGGGCATTCAGCTAGCTATTAAGCTGCATTCCATTCCACTACCGATTGAGAGTGATTCACATATTCTGGTGCATCCCTTCACGGCTGCCATACGCCCCCTTGGAATCTCTGCATTATGATAGCAAACTGCCTTTAACACCTAGATGGATGCCCCTAGAGTATTAAGTGTGTCTACCAAGAGGCCAACTCGGTGACCGATCAATTGGCCAGGAATGCTACAAGTCTCTCTGAGGCCACGGTTTGGTGTGCCCAGCCACCTAATTTTATTTCTCCTCTAATTTCTTCTGATGTGGCCAGGACTTGTCATGAAAGAACTATACTATAAACTCTTTATCTTTTTGAACTATTCTTACTTATTAATGAAAAATGGGTAGGGGCCCAACCAGCCTAACAAGTAAGCCAACCTAACCAATAAACCAGCCTAACCGAGCGGATAAAAAGTGTTAAAAAATAAACAATACAAAAAAAATCTAACAAAATATGAAAAGGATATTTAAAGCATGACTAAACAAAGCACATCCAAATGAATTTGAAAATTAATGAAAATAATACATTTTAAAGAATCGATTTGTGCCTAAGGGTATTTTGAAATTTTTCAAAAAAGCTGGAAAAATGTAAAAATAAATATTAATGGCCAAAACAAATTCCAATCTTTGCCAAAATGATAAAAAAAAATTAAAAATTACATTACAAACAAAATCCCTTCTTTTTTGGGTTTTTATAAAAAAAATGAAATTTTTTTCAAAATCACCAAAATCGACCAAAACTGGAATCAGCCAATGGCCGTTTCCAATTTAACCGATGTAGACACTCCATTCTAAATTTGGCAAATTCTGTAGTTTTCTTAACCCTTAGGAACACTTAACCTAGTAAGCCTATTTTTTTGGATAAGTACGTGTAGGTTATGTGAATATATCCTCCCCAGCGGATTTTGACACTATAAACCCTCTTTTCGTGGTTATTTGGAAAGGGAGAGAGAGAGACAGACAAAACCTTAGGAGAGAGAAGATGGAGATAAAAAATATGAGAGATCAAAACCCTAAGGGAGAGAACAGATAGAGATCGGGGAGAGAAAAGATAGAGATCAGAGAGAAAAAACCAGAGAGAGAATTACATGAGAGAAGAAAAAACCCTAGAAACTGCTTTAAGAACCTAAGCCTCCTGAGAGGAAACGCAAGTCTGGAAAAACCTCGACCTAGGGCACAACCACCCTAGATCTACCCTTAAGGTACAGCCACCCTTAATCTTCAAAACATTCTTTGGTCTCTTCTTCCTTAATCATGGGATAGTTTTTCATATCAATAATACGTGACTTTAATACGTGACTTTAAGATAAGTGGGATGAGGTGTGTGAGTTGGTAAGGGGATTTTGGGGAATAGATAAAAACTATTCACTTGAGAGGAGATTTACTTAGATAGCAATAAATCCCTTTAGAAGAAATTTATGGGAAGGAGATTGAGAGAAAATAGGGAAGGGAGATTGAGAGAAAATACGGAAAGGAGATTGAGAGAAAATAGAGAGAAGAAATAGAGAAAAGAGATTGAGAGAAAATAGGAAGAAAAGATCATGTTAGGGTGTGGGAGAGAGAAAAAACAAAATTTAAAAAGCCACTAGTCTTTAAAAAAAAAAAAAAAATTCTTTTAAGGCCATCTTGTTTTCTAAAAAATAATAAAAAAACAAATTAAGGCCTTTCTCATTTAAAAAAAGAAAAAGAAAAATTCTTTTGCAATAAACAATAAAATAAATAAATAAATAAACTTCATAAGGTCTCTTTGTTTCAAAAAAAAGAAAAAAAAAATCATTTTTGTGCAAAATTGTTTTGTCTTTTTTTAAGGTCATTCTATCTCAAAAAAAAAAAGAAAAAAGAGTGGGTGCTTGAGGCCATCTTTCTTATCCACTAAAAAAAAGGTATATTTAGATTTTTTAAAAAAATAAAAAAATCACTTTCCTAAAAAAAAGAATATCAGCAAATTTTTTAGGCATCTTTGTCTAAAAAAAATAAAAAAAATCTTTTAAAGGCAATCTTGCTTTCAATATATATATATA
>NW_006497025.1:141261-194032 GCF_000471905.2 Amborella trichopoda
TGGCACAAATTTCTAGAAAAGTTATGATATGGGTGAGGACTTGACTTTTTTATAGATCCGTGCCAAATTTAATGGTGATCCTTTGAGGTCCTACACACATTGGTGGGGGAGAGTCCTATAGAATCATTTCTCATATATATATATATATATATATATGAGGCATTTCTCATTTTTGGAAAAGAAAAAATCTGCTTAGTAAAAAAAAATCACTTTTTCTACAAAAGTTTTTTTTTGTAAGTCATTTCTTTTTCACCAAAAAAATAGGAGAGAATCTTCACTTTAAGATAAAAGGGGTTAAAAAAAACAATTTCAAGGTCACCTGCACTCTCTCTCTAATTGTAACTTGATCGAGTCACCCTTGACTTGGGGCGCGCTCAACTAGGCACAGGTTGTGCTTGGTTCCACTTTTATTTACTGTAAACTTTCTTAGGGGTTGCTTACCCCCACATCTGAATTGTGCTTTTGGTTAGCCAAAAATCCGATCCGAAGCACACCTCACTTGGCATGATTTGCTCCAAGTGCTCAATTTTTTCTTGCATTGTGTGCCTGCTTGCTTGCTACTTTATTTTTGATTGCGTGCTTCTTTACATACTCCAGCACACACCGGGCCGAGAATGCCCAGGAAACCAGCAAACAAATATTTCAAAAACCCCCAAAATCCATGTTAACGGCGTGAGGGTAACCTCGTTTTGAGAGTCGAGGCGGTTGGGATTCGCGTAACTTTAACTCTAAGCGCCCCTCCGTAATCCTTTGCCTCAAGGCAACTCCGCGTATAGTAGGTCCTGGTGAACATCCTATAACAAGAGGCCAGGGCCTATGTGGGGACCTATATCAGCCTAGCCGCATTTCAATAGTTAGGAACCCACTCTCAAGCCAAGCTTACCTATAATCTAGGTCAAAAGTTTTTATGTGATGTGCTTGCTTATTTTTGTTGGTTAATCTTAGATCTCGCCCACTTTTAGTCCAAGCTGACCCTCTAGGTCCAAGTCTAGGCTTGTACCAACTCAGCCCAGGTCCGAACCAGGTTTCGCCTTGGTCTGAACTTAGGCCCCCTCTCGGTCCGAGCCAAGGGCATGTTCCTAGTTCAGGTCCATACCTGGTCTGATCATCAAAACTCTCTGAGTCCAAGTTTAGGCTTATACTTAGCTAGCCCAGGTCCGAACCAAGTTGACACCCAGGTCCGAACCTAGGCCACCCTTTTTGGTTCAAGCCAAGGGCTCGCGCCTAAACCAACATTGATCCAGTCTGGGTCCACACCCGGTCTGATCTTCAAAACCCTCTTGGTTCAAGCCCTGGCTTGCACCCAGCTCAGTCTAGATCCGAACCAGGCTCACAACTAGGTCCGAACCCAGACTCACTTTTGGTTTGAGCCGAGACTCGTACTCATCTAGTCTAGATCTAAGGCTAGGTTCTAGTATAGGTCTAAGCCTAGATTTGCCTCTAGAGCTAGACTAGGTTTACCCTAGTTCAGGGTTCAACAAAAAACGCATCAAGTCTAACAGGTTTCAACCAGTCTAGTCCTAGCCTAGATCTTAGTTAAGGTTTTGCCCCTAGAGTCTGACTAGGTCTACCATGAGGCGTTGAGTTTAGATCCCACCGAGTCTAGGAATCATGACCCAAGATCATAGCAGAGCAAGGTCCAACCCCATGGCTCCAGCTCAGTCTAGATCCAGAGAACCTAGTCAATCTGAGAGGCACCGTCACAATGCTCCCTTACAAATCATTCATAGCACTCGTGTCAGTGAGCCGTCTCTCGACCCACATGGAACCAAACCTAGCCATCCAAGCAACCTTCAAGGCCACCATTTAGAAGTCGTGAGCCAACAGGTTGATAAGGTTCATCACACCTTGAACAGTCAAGGGGTCAGGCCAGGGGCAATCCTCCAAGACATAGCGGTTAACCTCAAATCCAGTCGACACAACAAGAATAAGACCCCGGCCCAAATCTTTGAGTCAGCCAATCTCAGCAGTGTGAACCCCAATGGTCATTTAGAAGCCCAACACTCAAGTCTCGACAACCAGCCAGTTAGTGGGCGAATGGGTTCACATACAACTTGGGAAAGTCTACCCAAGCAACCCATCAGTAAGAAAGATTAGGGTTTTGACCTAACTCGATATAAAGACAATCTTAAGGTGCATGCTTAGCTTTCAAGACCTGCTCAATAGATGATACACTATCCAACGCACTCAATCTAAGAAAGTCAGGTCAGAAGCTCAAGCCATAAGCCAAACTCAACATTTTGGCTCAAACCAGGATAATCCTAGGGCAGTTAGCCTGCCAATCCAACCCACTACGGGCTAGGGTTATAGATCTAATCATCACTCAAGCCCAAGACTACCTAGAGGGCTAGATTCCCTCTGGCACTAGTTATGAGATTCCTTCACTCTTTCAGTCCAGTGATGGGGCAAGAGAGTACCCTAACCCTAGGGATAGATCATCCAATCAAGGTCAAGGTCAGGTAGACCTAGCTGCCCAAGGTCAGAGGTCTAGTCATCATAGCAACTTGAATCATCCATTCCAGTTAAGTGGTGATTCTATCCTGCATGCCTCCTTGCATGGCCAAGTTGTGCAACCTCTGAGTAATGGGTATACTCTGACCCAATTCAACTCGGTTGAGTCTACAAGCTGACAACCAGCACATCAAGTTCAACATATTCCTCAGGCTCAGTCCTTGGCAACCTGCTACATGGGCCCAACAGCCAGTTCATACGAGTCACTTACCACAATTTCAGGTTCAACAAACCATATAACCGAGCCAGCTCACAGCTACAATGATGGCTCAATTCGTTCGTATAAAACACCTCCAAGACTCTTTAGAGAAAAGGGAATCCTGAGAAACTCTAGATGTCCCAACAAAGAATACTAATATCAACCTGATTAACTCAAGAGAATCACAAGTTGTGCTCAAACCCGAAGAACACTTACAAAGGCCTTAGAGCACAAGAATAAATCAACCGAAAAGTCCTGTGGATGAAGAATAAAGCGAGCATAACCCCACCCAGGAGTTAATGACTAAGGACACTCAAGATCAAAACAGTGAGGATGATCTTAGCTCCAAGCTGATAATCGAAGAAAGGGGAAAAGAAAGGGGTAACGCATATGGAATTCCACTCCAAGATACACCCCCAAAAGTGGCACAAGAAATCCCCATCATCAAGAGTAACACTAGGGCATATGAACCCTTCAACCCGTACTTTCAGGGTAACACAATAAATGGTTCATACGTGTGTGGCAATAAATCAAACTGACAAGAGCAATATGAACTTGAGCATAAGCTCAATCAAGGTTTTGAAGCTATGGATTCCCAAGCCCATGATGGCAAGAAAAACCTTAATTCTTAGACAACAACTCGTGAGGGAAAAAAATGAGCAAGTGTTACAAGGAAGCTCTTCATCCTAAAACCTTGACGACCCACCCAAGTGGGATCAATATGATGAGGACGATGTGTTAGAAATTGATATGATCCAGATCAACGAGAAGGGATCATCTTCCAAACAAGGGGCTAACGCCCCAAAATCTCCCATTATGCTTACAATCAAGGGGCTAGTACCTCAAATATCAAAAGAATATAAACATTTAGAAATTCTAAGCCCACCTGGGCCACTTTCACCAGACTTCTTGGCCAACCCAGCTCTATGGGATGAGGAGCTGAGCTCAGAAGATTTAACCGAGTCACCTCTCTAGGTGAACCCAGTTATAGATGATGGAGAAGCAAAGAGCTCAAATTTGACTATTCCCAAATAGTTGACATCTTCACTAGAGTTGATAGAGCACGAACCGTTAGAAATTCTAAGGGACCCACCTAGACCACCTTCACAAGATTTCTTGAATGATCCACCAATCTGGGATCAAGAATTAGATATCGAAAATCAGACCATATTACCTCCTCAAGAGGCAGGCTCTCTAAAAGTCATTAACAACATGAGCACATCTCTGATAACCGGAGCACCACCATGTCAAAAGAATTCAACATGTGAAGAACAAGTTCCCAACAAAACAGAAAGCCCTGCAGGGGCAACCCCATCAAAATATTCAATAGGGGCTAACTCCTCTCATGAAGATGACACAATAGGGGCAACTAGCAAGATTGAACCCTTCTTCGTTGACTCCCAACATGCCGTGAGACTATCTAATACCAACACAATCACTCCTTTGGTGCGAGAGTCTCATCAAAGCTGGAGCACTAAAAAGGAGTCTACTACGGAGTTAACCCCCGAAAAGCAATTCTAAATATGCAATGAAAAAGATTATAAAAAAGGAGTCAAGGGATTAGTCACCCCTTGCAAATAACCAAATGAAGAATTCATGCCTCACACTTTAAAAGACATTAACGCCTAATGTGTAACATGAAGTACTCCATTAACAGAAAAACCCTAATGAGCCTATCCATCCATACAGAAGGCTAAGGGATTTAGAAGCTGAGAGTAATTTTTAGTCCCAAAATCAAGGTTCAAGTGGAGTAGTTTGAAGGAAAATTTCAATGAAAATTCAACAACCATTGTCAAAGAGATTTTGGATGCCAACCTGGGTCAAGGGAAATCAGAGGAAGATCGATATTAAAACCTCTCTGCTACTTGGAAGGGGGAAAGATGATTGAATTCTTACATGATCTTAAGACGCTTTGACTCTTCTTCCTCCTCCTCCTCCTCTTCCTTTGTCATTGTTCTCTTCTTCAAAATAAAATAAAAATAAAAATAAAAAATCCAAATCCGAAAGGAACCCCAAGCATTGGAAAAAAGGCTAATGGGCTGAAAACCCGAAAGGGACCTTGGAGCAATGAAAAATAATAAAAAAAAAAAATCCGCAGGGTAAAAAATCGGAAAGGAACCCCAAGCATCGGAAAAAAAGCTATTGGGCTGAACACCCGAAAGGGACCCGGGGCGACGAAAAAAGAAGAAGTTATCTCCTTCCTTCTAATCTCCAAATTCTTTTCTCTTTAAACATCTTCTTTTCCTCCCTTGAGTCAAAGTGGTGTTAAAAGAAAAATCAATAAGCATTAGCCTGACGGAACATTGTTAAGAATTTAGATCGTCTAAAACTTCGAAAGGTGAGTGGTGGAAGAACGAAATCAACAATCCAAACAGATTCTAAACATCTAGGGATGGTATCATGTATTTTCAAAACTATGTTTCGCTCAAAAGCTCCAAAAAACTCTCATTTGAATTGAAATGCAAGAGCTAGGTTGGAAGTTAAAGAAGTACTTCATGATTCCTCATCACGGAGATTCAAGCAAAGACCCCATACACTCACATAAGGTCCACCAAAGCGGTCACAAGTGATTAACTATAAGACCTACACTAAAAGAAAACCACCCCCCAACAAGGGCAGCAAAATAATAATAATAATAACTCCACGGTCGTATGAGTATAAATGCCGACTACACCATCCATCATTGCATGACATTAAACTGCTTAGAGGGCCCTATGGTTGCCAGAGTTTAAACTGCTAACCAACTTTTTTTTTTGAAATATCTTCCCCTTTTCAAAATTTTCACTATATATCTTGTGTTTTCAAATACTTTAATTTCTTTGTTAAAATCGTAACATGCCCATGCTCTGGGTTTTATTTTAAATCTCCCCCTAACTTCAAAATTTCTAAAACGTCTTTTTAAACAAAGGAGGTTGGAAACCCTTACATGATGAGTACCGCGTTTGCCGCGATTACTGCGTTGCTGCCTTGTCTCTCACTTCGGATTCGGCTAGACAAGTCTCTTCCTATAGAAAGCCTTTCCTATAGACAGCCTTAGGATGCCCTAAGGAGATCAAAGAAGATGTCATGGTTAAAAATTTTCGAACTGCAAAACCACTGAAGTTAAGTGGCATGGCTATAAAATCGAACTCGAGTTTCAACCATGTGTAACTCATCGACATCACACGACAAACACCCTAGGAGGAAAAATGCCCTAGATGAGTGAGCACAATGAGCGCAATGACTTGGAGGGATAGTTGGTGTGCCCTCTGACCACGTGACCTCAAGAAGAAATCTTTCACATTCACTTGCCCCTCAAAGGGCAAGGAACGACAGAGTGTCTACTTCTTTGCCACTCACTTATCCCTCGAAGGACAAGGAGTGCCAAAAAGGGGTAACTGTAGACACCCATTTTAAATTTGAAAAATTTTGTGGTTTCCTGAACCCTTAGGATCACACTTAACCTAGTAAACCCATTTTTTTGGATAAGTATGTATAGGTTATGTGAGTATATCCTCCTCAGCAGATTTTGACCCCTGTAAACCCTCTTTTCGTGATCATTTGGAAGGGGGCAGAGAGACGAAACCCTAGGAGAGAGGAGATAGAGATAAAAAATCTAATAGACCAAACCCTAAGGGAGAGAACAGATAAAGATCAAAGAGAAAAAAATCAGAGAGAGAGAGTTACACAATAGAAGAGAAAACGCTAGAAACTGCTTTAAGAACCTAAGCGTCCTGAGAGAAAACTTAAGTCTGAGAAAACGTAGACCTAGGGCACAACCACCTTAGATCTACCCTTATAGCACAACCACCCTTCTTCAACCAGAGACTTGCTGGTGAACATCTAACTCAGAGAGACAAAAGAGGATCGGTTCTGTTACGGGCAAGCCCTAGAAGGCTTGGAAGTCCCGGGCCATCCAGCCCCGTTCAGTATCATTTCTTTCGTTTTTTTGTTCTTATTTCACTGTTTTAATTTCATTTTGATCTGCTTATTTGCTTTAAAATGGTATTTTTGTGTCTTGGATCGTGCTGGCTCTGCCACAGATCTGAGAGTAGATCTGCTCATTTTCAGGCAGATCTGGCCTCAAATCTGAATTCGATTTGTTCCACTTTCTTTACCACTCTTTTATTGCATTTCTATTTAATTTAAGGTGTCAAAAATCAAAGAGATCTTCGCCTGAAGTTTGTCCGATTTTTCATCATAAACAACCGGGAGATTAGAATTTGAACTGCCAGATTTTTTCGACACTGGTCTTATCAACACAACTAAAGGAAATCTCAAAAGGTTCTTAGAATGGGTTAAGGCAATGTCTTGGCTCAAATAATGAACTTTCCATGTGCTCCTTCTTGAATAAACTTGTAGATAACAGCAACCATGTTGTTAGAGAATAAACTTTCTATGTGCTTTGTTTCTTGAATAACTTATAAGTTTTATGTATTCAACATACTAGACTTTTTAGTAATGCTTCACTTTTTAGAATAGTTATATATATATATATATACACACACACACACGCGCGCGTGCACACACACACACACATTAAAGGCATGTTGTATAGCATATGCTATTAAATAAAGAAAACAAGAAAGAGAAATAAATGTACCAAACCAAAAGAAATAAATACAAACCAACAAAAGAAAAATGATTATGCAATAAGAAGATAAAAGAGGAATGAGATGATTAAATGTAACTAACTAGAGATAATAAATACTACATTGAATGAAAAACAAGAAAATATAACTAAGATCTTAAATGGGGGAAAATAAGGAGAAATACATAAAAATAGCTAAAAGAGAAATAAATGTAAGAAACAAAAGAAGGGAAAAGAAAATGATGCTTTAGGCCGGGCCCCTAGGCTCGGCACCCAGAGTTAGCGCCGATTCAAATAAGATGGTTGCACAGTCAATCCCGAACTTTTCGATTTTTACAGGGGTAAATAGAAATAAGAGGAAGATGGTCTGGAAAGTATGATTATCTAGACCACCTTCGGTTTGATAGGATAGCTTGAAGGAGTTAGTAGTTTAGTTAGATTGAGGGTTTTTTTATAGAATGCGGGTTGCTCAACACTTTGGGGCTTTCTCACAACCTCAAGCTTGAGCTTGAGATTAAAGGGTTTTATGCTCAAGGGTCATATGAATCCAGGCATAGTTTTAGCTTAAAAGCCATGAAGATTTAGACCTTAAGGCTCAAGAAAGGGAGGCTATTTATGGGCAAAATGGACCCAGGACATAAGTCGATTTTGTGCAATTTTCGGACCAGAAGAGTGTTGGTGACATTTGGAGTAGCGATGGCGCTAGTGGAAATGATATGATGTCATTAATGCAACAATAATGATGGTCAACAAATATTAATTGCTCATTAATGCGGCTAATATGGCCCTGTCAGTGTCTGGCGTCGGCGATGTTCCGACTGCCTTCAAATCTCATTTCAGACACGTGTAGCATTTTGGTGACTCCGATCTTGATCTGATGGACCAATCATAGCTTGAAGTTGTTCTGAGTGGCAGCGGTGACATTTGAAGTGTCGCCAAATACCAGCTGACATGTCGTCTTGGTTGTACCTTCGTCAGTACTTCGGTCAATCAAAATTCGACAACCATGGCCGGAACTGACTTCTGACATGTCAATACAGGCATGTCATGTTGCTGGGTACAAACTGACATGTCAAGAATTCATCTCAATCTTGTCGGCCAGGCTGTTTTCCACCTGGTGTGGAGGTCCTCCGGCTTGGAGCTGTTTGGAATGGAGCTGGCGGCATTGGCAGTGCCGCCAGACTTCTATTCATTCTGGAAGCTCATATGGTTCTAGATCTAAGTGCTGGTTGGACTGGCATAGGCACCACTGGGAATGGCATCAGGCTTCGGCCCCTTCCAGTCGTATGCTCTACAACTGGGGTGTCTTCGGTATGTTGCCTTTGGACCTTTGGTAGCGCTTCAGTGGCAGTTGGGGCAACACTAGAGCCCTTCCTTCTGAAATTCTTCGAAGTCAAGTCATCCTGAATTTATCTTGCTTTATCTAATGCCTTTAGTCCCACTAGGGCAATAAAGGTTTGGTGGATGCCAGGTTTACGAAAAGGGTTTTGGTGAGGTGAATGGTTTAAAATATCTGAGTAATATGCCTGAGACATTTCAACCTATCCACAATTTCTCTAATCGAGATCAAGGTGTCTACACAAATATAAAGCTCCAGAAAGCATCGACCATGCGCCCTGAATGGCTAAAGAAAGGAAAGCTTAGGGATTGATGAGAACTATGAGGGACAATGACCTCTAACCTAAGTTGTTTAAGCCTTCCCATCATCTCTAAAGCACTTAATGTTCACAGCTAGGTTCACGATTGGCTCAAGTAGCCAAGTGGTCGCTGCCACTATAATGCTTGCCCACTTAATGGATAGCGGTCTTGAAACTTGGACTATATAACACAGGCAAGTGTATACTTTTTAAATTTTTTCTTTCATTTCTTTATTTTCACCACCCAAATTGCTTACAAAAATCCAAATACATTATGAGAAACAATAAAAACACTAAGAATCCCAATGACTTTCACTTGCTACCATTTTAACAACTCTTTATTGCACAAAACATTCGCATAACATGAAACACAAACTACACAAACAGAAAATAAATTACAAGAAGATTACCTCAACTGGACTTTGCACACTCCACTCTCCTCCTCCGATGGCGCATGGGATTAAGGTCTTTCTCACATCTTTAAAGTATGGGAAACCTTAGGCTATCAACATTTTCAAATCAGAGTACTATAAGCTAGGACTCAATACCTAGTTTGGTAGGATAGGCTTCAATACTTAGGCTTGGGGCGTGCCCCTTTCCTAAACTCCTAGGATTTGGGGCATGGCTCTCTTTTCTTTTCTCAAAGATAACTCTATCTTAAAGAGGCTAGAGAGATGAGAGATAAAGAGAGAGATGGAGAGAGGGTGGTGTGCCACCTAGAGAGGGGGAGACAAAGAGAAAATAAAAGGCGTAGAAATTTTAGGCCCCCCACAGTGGCTATTTGTAAACTCATACTAGGGTTAGGGTTTCAAGGGTTAGCCATCCTTATGGATAATAGATGCAGACCATTGATGATAGGAGACTTGTAGGATGAGAAATTTTAGCCATACAATCTTTTGATTAGCCATCATGATTAAAAAGAATGTGCTAGGACCTTATCCTTCAGCTTCCTTAATCTAATCTCATCAAATAAAATATATATGTAAAATATATCATACTTTCCTATCACTTCCATAAATCTCTTACATACGCTCTCTAATTAAAAAAATCAAATATCTTAATTTTCAAAACTTTCTTATTTTTCTTGATTGATTGAGTAGCTTGATTATCAAGCTCACAAAATAAGAAAGAAGCCCCCCAATGTGGGGTGTGCTTCTCATGGGGCTCCTATGTGAGCCCCACGCACGTCCCCATGTGCTAATTTATGATGGGTCCCATATCGCATGATGGGCCCTCATATATATTATGATTTACAGAATTTAAAAAATATTTTCATGAGAAAATAAATTACTTAATTTTTCCCTCTAAATAAAAATACTTAAAATTCACCTTCTCTCTACATATAAATCCATTTTGTGAAAATAAAATATCCAAAGATTTTTTAAAATTCAAATTATCTAAAAATCATTTACGATCAAAATAGTTAATTCTAACTTAATTTGATGAGATTTTGATCCAAATATATTAAGGAAATATTAAATTTGCTTAAGCACTACATCTTCTATTGATGACTATAATCCACACTCACTTTCTCAAACTGTCCTAGCAGCTACCATGACCTACGTACCATTGCAGGGGTTCATGGTTGGGCTTCCAAAGTTAGCCAATAGGTCAAGGAACACATTCTTAGCCTATGGATTACAGCTTCCCCTCAAGAAACAAGTCCAATGTCACACAGACCTGGTGCAACCACAACTTTATGATGCATTACAGGGGTCATCTCTCGCACATGTACACAAATTACCTCCAATGGTGATTTTCTATCCCGACATGGCTATCATATGTACATGATGTATGATGGCTCAAGATGAGGCTTTGGCCCCCATCTCTATAGCCCTACCGTCACACACAACGATCACGCAGTCCCTTAGCTCACTACTCTAGCAACTACGACCTCATCAAGAGATAATCCTGCTAACCCTCATCGATTGTGCTGTATGCCCAGGTATTTAGGGTTTTGTAAGTCGACTACCTAGTTTGTTAAGCCTAGTCTGAGTCTCGATAAACATCATTTACCAATCTCGATCCCTCTGGACCATAATCTCTTAGTCCCTTCGGACCACACTCCCACTGGATCTTGTTATTCCACTATAATAAATTTGGTTACATGCTCTCATAAGGTATTTAAATAGCCACAAAAACCAAACCGACCTTCAATTTTTTATAGTGATCGTTGTCACCATACTCGTTTAGCTAATATGATATTGGCATCTAAGAGTAGTGTCTCCATAAGAGAGTGTTGCAATGCTGCCCTCTCTCATAGAACACTTCCTAATTCGTATTACACGATCATCAGAAAGGTGACAATGAAATTGGTTCAGGTGGCAAAGCGTACATCTATGTGAACGAGACTATATGATAACAAAATCGGACTAGCTCCATTCCTTGCTTCTTGAAATTAGGCTAGGGAAAAAAAACAGTAGGGGGCAGCACCCCCTCGATCCATCGTACTATAAAGATCCGAGAAGAATGATTTGGGTCTATCAATCCTTTCTACAATGCCCATAGACGAAGTGCTTCGTTCTAGATCAATTCTTCGTTGCAAATGCTTCGATCCACCCCCTTGGTGAAAAACCATAATACGCCTAGAGGAATTCTCTCAGGTGACTTCCTTATATTCAAAGAGAATTGTCTAAGTGCTCTCCCCCAAAGCACTTACAAAGCGGCTTTTGGGCAACGGCAAAAAGCTCTCAGCAACGAGGACTTTGACGTTGCACTAACGACTAAACTCGTTGGTAGACAACTTATCTAATTCTGAGGCATCTAGTTTGCAAAAATCCTTGCATCTAAAACCCTCATTCATAGAATAATGATATTGAATTGCGCGAGAAAGAAAGAAAAACATGCTTTATGTTGCTGTCATTTCTTTATTACCAACCAAGCGAAGCGGATGGTGGCTTTCTTCCCTATAGCTTTAAGAAAATAATAACCACCCTTTCTTAGCTTAGCCATGTTAGGCACGTGTTCAGCTTATTATAATAAGTGCAAAACAGTAGTTGGGTTTGGTATAAGAAAGAGAAGGAGCCTAAGAAAACATGGTGAGAAAATTGGTCAGATTTTGTAATGTTATATGCATGGTTTTTGTAATCCGATGTAGAAGTAGAGTGAAAATTCTCGGCCCCACATGAAGTGTGCATGTGAGGCAAAGATCCGTATTAAGAATCGTGACAAGCAGAGTTGGGTTGTCACAAAGTTTGTAAAAGAACAAAATTATGTCCTTACAATTCCAACTAAGACAAGATTCATTCGCTCTTATCGAAAGATATTGAACACAATAAAAAAAGTGATTGGGGAGTCTTTCATGGTTAAGTCTATGATTATGATGGATTACTTTATCGAAGAGGCGGGTAGGGCCCAAATGTCCCCTTCATTAAGAAAGGCCTGGAGAATCACATATCTAAAAAATAGACTTAAACAGATGTAGGATAATGCTGTTATGAATTGGTTCCATTCAGAGAAGGAATTGGATGCTACCTTCTTTTATAGAGTGCAACTTGATGAGGTGGGGATATTAGTTGATCTTTTTGAAAGTATATAAGCAACCAAATTTCTTGTATGGGAGTACAATGTACACAAGAACTAGACAATACAACTTTAAAATATCTCCAATACTTGAATACCAACTTCAAAATGAAATTATAACAAGGTCATTATAACTACAATGACTTAATGACTTCAAAATACACTAAAAAAGAGAGGATACAATTCTATTGAGGTCCCTTATATATGAACATGACCATACAAGAGGTGATATCATCAAACTACATATGAATAGTGAACTCTTAAAAATTCAATAATACTCAGATTTATAAAGCAAAATTATACACCAATGGACACTTGAAAATACATCATAACATGAGCTCCATTACAACAATGTGTAAAATTTCTCAAGTATAAAATGCATTAAGACCATGGGAAGCCAATCAGAGCTCTCGAGTACCTGGTTTACAACCTTGGGTCTTAGCTATGCGCCAATAGGTGATATATGATGGCATATCACAAATCCGTGTGAATTTATCATAAAATAAAATGGAAAGCCAAACATATACTAATACACACTTCAAATATGGAAGGATTTATAAATATTCAAATATCTAAATAAGTGAAAAAATCATGGGAGAGATCTGGCACTTTGAAACACAAAACCGGCTCAAATTTCTTCACAAAGTGGCTCATAAAAATTCGGTATAGTCTCTCATTGTCAAATCAACAATTCAAAAAGATTAGGAGGTGATCTAAGTGATTGATATGAACTTGAAAACTTTGATAAATATCATTCAAAAATATTTGAAAATTAAGTGGACAAAGCTAATGGAAAACTACTTCAAATTGTGCATGGATGAAGTTTTAAACAACATGGATCAAGGAAGATCAATGGAGAATCAAGGAACTAAAAGTAGATCTTCAAGGGGAATAGAGAAGTTGTTGTTACTGAGATATTAATGAAAATTGAAGCACCTTACTCAATTGTTGAATGCTTGAAAACTAAATCATCCATGGCTTAAGTTTTGAGCTTATGATCACTATTAAGAAAGTTGTATAAGACCTTGAAGGAGCTTCTCTCTTTCATTACATGAAGAAGACTTTTTAGAGAGAGACGAAGAGAGAGAGTGAGAGAGAGAGTAATGGTTTTGGGCGAAATAAAGAGAGAAAAGAGAGAGACAGGGGCAAGCCACTTTTAGAGGGAAAAAATGTGAGATCAACTCATGTGGGAAAATTTGACTAAAGGCTCAATTGTGGAGATGCTTTTCAAGCCTCAATTGTCGAGATGTTTCTAGATGATAAATCATGATCTTTCATGTCATCTACCAAAGGCTACAAAAAGAGGTATGATCGTAGCCCACCATCAACCATCATGCCATCAATATGTGTGGTATGGATTTAAACATCTTTACCCTACTTTAATTCACTTCAATTTCCCTTATTATCAAAAAGGTCATGCTCTTCACATTTAATAAACCTCAAAACCAAGATGGAGGGTATGCCCTTATGATCATTCAACCAAAATTCTAACAAAAGAAAATATTTGAAAATTCCCTCATTTTTAAAGAAAATGTGGGATCATAAGAACATGTCACATAAGTTAAGTAGTTGTGTATACTATTACCATTTCCCTTTAGGGTTAGGTTTGTGATTACAAACCCTATACAACTTCTAGACATGTGCACAATCCACTTTTTATAAGCATTTAACATGTGCTAAATTGGTTTTCCAAAAACCAATATTTATGGAAAAATCAATACTCAAAACTACACTCTTTAAATAAAATGACAAAGGGTTTCGATCATGGGGTTGACGTTACCCCCACGTCATCCCCACATGGAGGGGATGTGGGCCCCATGGGGTTGGTACGTGGACACCCATTAGCCATTTGGATGTCTCGTATGGGTCTCGAAAACTGTCCTTGATTGTCATTATTTCAAAACAATTCTGAAAAATGAATTTTCTTACCCAAAAAATCCATAAAAAAACATATAAATAAAAAAATCATTTTAATGATTTTTCATCAAAACCATCATTTAGTGATTGATTAAAAATATTTACAAGGAAAATTAAGATCCTTGAAGTTGAATTACAAAACGGAGCACTCCACTCGGCTAGACCTAGAATCCAAAGCCACCTTCTCGGAATGACCAACAGACTCATGACCCACATTGTATAATCAAGGGCTCAAGATATTAACATATCAAACTTAAATCAATGTGCCATTCTGAATCCTTAAGTTTGAACAAATTTCAGGTGCACCCCGAAGGACATGCGCATGATGTGTGGGGGTTCCTCTCTTGACACATGTGCATCCAGTGGATCCCTGGTAGAGCTAGCTTCCCATGCATTGCGAATTTATATATACGTGATACAAGAAGATTTGGAGTTGTCAGGGATTTAAGCTAATGCCCTCTATTGGCCCTAACATTTTCGTACAAGACTTTTAGTCATCAATCTCTTACACACATTGTATTGTCACGGTCCATCACTCAGTCATGAGGCATAAACAAAACAACCAACCCTGAATTAGAGGTAACCCTCAACGCTCTCGGTACCTCCCTGTAGACACCCCGATCTTGATTGAGAAAACTATGGGATACCAAAATACCCCAGGCCAACCACCTTGAAACTTGAACCACTAGCACTCATCTTGACCCATTCGTAAACTGGGCCCCATGAACCCCTATGTTGCTGAGGCAGAACCAAAGCGCTCAAAGAAGTAAGATAAGCAGACCAAGATTGGGGACTACCAAACCAAGAGCAACTTGGAAGCAGGAGGTTCTAACACCACACCCAATGGCATCAAAGTAGCTCCCAAAACTGACACATAAGACACATAATACAAAAGCAACCCCAATGGAGAGAGAAGGGTCTAACACCATTGTCAATGGGGTCAGCACCCCTTAAACCTGCTCCATGGCTCGGATGGTCAAAAGTGGGAAACAGCCTGAATGTATAGCCGAATGTTGCGTGTCAGTATGGACTGATACATGTTCGAAGGAACTAACATGTTAGATGTCAGTACAAAAGCAGTTGTTGACCTTGGAATCATCCACCAACCGTACGAAAGGACCGAAATGATCATCTGACACCGTCGCAGCTCAGAAGTTCACCAAAGGCAATCGCAAGTGGTTTGAATTATGTTGGTCCATTGAATGTACAAAAGAACACCTAGAAGACGACACATGGCAAAGTTTCTATGAAGCTACTCCAACTGGTACCGACGGCATTGCCAGTGGCGCCCCACAAAGTTGTACCTGCATCAGTCAAGTGATTAGAAGGCATTTAAAGTGCATTTTGTTTTGTTGACTACATTTAATGGTATTTAATGCAAATTCGGCCCCATTGTCAGTGTCACCGAATTATGTCCAAAGGGCGACAGAAAATGAAAGGCCCATATTGCACAGAAAACAATCCAATGGTGGTCCTAAGCTGGTTTTACTTATAAAAAGGCACTTGACCTTGAGTCCAATGGGGGTATTTTTCATATTGAGCGCGTACGCTCTGCCAGATCGAATCCAAACGTTACTCGAACCCTATTCAACTCAAAGCCCAACCCCTTTAACTTAAGCTTAACACACTTTAACTTGAAGGCGATCAGGATAATTAGACCTTCTGGATCCTGTTCCACATATATTCTCTTGCCCCGTCAAAACCCGAAGGACCGGGACTAACCTTACAATCATCTACTCTGAATCAACATCGACTGTGGGCGAGGCCCGACATCAAGTATCATTTATTCCTCTTCTTATTCTCTTTTATGGTCATTTATTAGCCTCTTTACTTGATTTTAGTTTACAGATGGGTTAAGATGAGTGTGGGTGGTTCAAATATCAGGGTAGCTTGCGTGGGGCACTTTGGTCTTACATAGTTTTCTCCATCAGGAATGGGGTATCTATAACTTTACTCAATTGTTGAAGGCTTGATGACTAGATCATCCTTGGCTTGAGTTTTGAGCTTACGATCACCATTAATGGAAATGTATGAGACCTTGAGGGAGCTTCTCTTTCTCAGTACATGAAGAAGACCTTTTAGAGAGAGAGAGAGTGAGTGAGAGAGAGAGAGCAATGGCTTTGGGTGTACTAAAGAAAGAGAGAAGAGAGAAAGAGAGAGGGGAGCGGGGTTGAGCCACTTTTAGAGAAAAAAAATGTGAGATCAACTCATATGGGAAAGAATTTGACCCAAGGGGGTATATATAGTTTGTCAAGCATCAAGTGTAAAGATGCTTCTAAATGATGAATCATGGCCTTTCATGTCATCTACTAAAGACTACAAAGAGAGGCATGATCATATCCCACCATCCATCATCATGCCATCAAGACTTGTCGTATGGATATAAACGCCTTTATCCTCTTTTAATTAACTCTAAATTTCCTTGCTATAAAAAAGCTCATGCTCTTCACATTAATAAAACTTAAAACCAAGATGTAGGGTATGCCCCGATGGTTATTTAACCAAATTCCAAGAAAAGAAAATCTTTGAAAGTTCCCTCCTTTTTATAAAGCATGTGGGATCAATGAGCACATGCAACATAAGATAAGTAGTTACGTACACTATTACCATATGCCCTTAGGGTTAGATTTATACTTATAAATCTATGACCCTTCTAGAATACTCCACACATGTACCCAATCCACTTGTGTTAGGCACTTAATAGGTTCTAAATTGGATTTTCCAAAAACAAATATTTATGAAAAATCAATAATCCAAACTACACACTTTAATATCTTTAAATAAAATGACAAGGGGATCCCCTCATGGGGTTGACTTTACTTCCACATCATCTCCACATGAAGGGGATGTGCAGCCCCATGGAGTTGGCAGGTGGATACCCATTGGCCATTGGAGTGCCCTGTGTGGGTCCCGAGGATCTATCCTTGATTCTCATTATTTCAAAACAATTTTAAAGAACATATTTTCTTGCCCAAAAAATCCATAAAAAAATATTATAAATCTACAAAAATCATTTTAATAATTTTCATAAAAATAATTTTGAAATTAATTAAAAATATTTACAAAGGAAATTAGGATCCTTAGAGTCGAATTACAAGATAGAACACTCCACTCAACTAGACCTGAAATCTAAAGCCACCTTCTCAAAATGACCCTACATTCTCATGACCTACTGTGTATAATCATAGGCTCAAGATATTAGCTTATAAAAATCTAACCGATGTGTTACTCTGAATCCATGAGTTCAAGCGGATTTCAAGTGCACCCGCTAGAAAACATGCACACGAGGTGAGAGGGTTCCTCCCTTGGCACATGTGTATAGATCTATCCAGTGGATCCTTAGAAGAACTGGCTTCCTATGTATTGCGACTATATACGCACATGCAACGAGAAGGTTTGGATTTGTCAGATATTTAGGCAAATGCCCTCGATTGGCCCTAACCTTCCTTTACAGGACTTTTAGCAATCAAGCTCATACATGCATCATATTGTCCTGGCTCATCACTTAGTCATGAGGCACAAACATAACAACCAACCTTGACTTAGAGGTAACCATCAACCATCTCGATACCTCACATATATAAATCCTCTTCATGACCTAATTGAGATTCCATAACTCTTGGTCCCAGTGGGCCAAGATCCCATAATCATGTCACTCTCATACTCAAGAGCTATTCAAAATGTAGGCATTTAAGGCCTTGAAATGATACAATTCCAATATTTTTATGGGTTGATTCAAAGTCTATATTATTATACCAATTTTTTTTATGATGTGGTACTAAACTAATGAATTAAATATGCTCTTTGGCCCGATCTTTTGAGTTAATCATCATGATAATGTGATTTTCTTTGGTTATGTTTTCCTATTGAATGGGATTACACAAACATTCACTTGGTTATTTGAGAATTGGCTAGAAGCAATGCGAGGATGCCAACTGAGCACACTTAAGGTTTAGCTATAATTGTTGCAGTTATGAAGGTTTTCCTTAATAGAAATAATCATTCTTGTAAGTGGCACATCACGGGAAAGATTAAAACAAATCTAAGTCATGTTGAGCATGCATACCCACTATTCGTAGAGGCATTAAAAAAGTGTGTTACAACTTATATAATTGAGCAATTCGAAGACCATTGTATGGCTATGATTGATAAATATGATCTCCAAGAGGAAAGTTGGCTCAAATGGTTATATAGTGGCTAAACTCAATGGGTTGATGCGCACATAGTTGATAAGTTCACGGCAAGTATGAAGACCACACAACAAAGTGAAGGATTCAAACATCATTGAAAGATGTATGTCACTTCAGGTACAAGTGATAAATGATGTTGAAAAGTTGCAACATAAGAAGTACACTAAAGAGAGAGAAAGACATTAAAGATCTTACATCCACAAGTTTTAAAACCTACCTTTCTTACCAAGTAGCATGCCGCCAAAATTTACATTCGAATACTTTTCGGAAGGTTCCTAGAAGAGGTGGTAAGGTCCTCAAATTTCCCAAGAAAATTTATAGAAGACAATTTTAAAGCCAACAAATAAGGATAAAGACATCCAAGTTGTGTCAATCCCTCGTAAGGTGATATTCATTAAATCAAGGAAGAAGTGTGTATGCACATCTCATTTATATGAGCATGCGTGCTTACATATGATTAAATTGTTTAGCCTGAGAATTGTATTAGAGATTCCACCTCAATCCATTGTGGGCCAGTGGGCAACTAAATGACAAAAATGGTTCTAACGGTCTTCATCTAATTTTGCTCGTTTCATTCTACATCATCAGCTTTATGAGCTTGTGAGAACCATTGTAGAACCTACAATAGAAAGTGATGATCTATTTGAAAAGGGAAAATAGGGTTTACGCCAGTTAACTAAGGAGGTCAATGCAACACAAAATCCTTTGCCAAGCATTCTTTCACCATCACTGTTTACTCATTATGGTATCAAAAAGCGATATTCTATTTGAAAAAGTAAAATAGGGTTACCCCAATTAATTGAGGAGGTCAATGCAACACAAAAGCCTTTGTCAAACATTCTTGCACCATCACAGTTTATTCAATGTAGTATCACTGATAGTATACTTGGTAGCAGTAAATCAATTGATGTTGTTGCCCTTGTACTCGATCCACCACATGCATGAGCAGTGAACCTCTAGTCAAAAACCTCAATGGGAGCAACTAGGAAGGAAATGTAAAGTTTTCAATAAAAGTAGACATGACAAGTGTAATTATCCAAAGAGGGCATGTGGTTGTTAGTGTTTGTTTGCTTTATGCATTGTCAGTGCTTCTTTGCTTTATGCATTGGATATGACATCTGCCTTCAATTAGTTTCTTGTGCTCTATGTATAGTTAGTTTCTTGTACTCTATGTATCGGACCTACAATGTATCCTTCTCATGCATAGCTATTGAAGGAAGCATTTTAGAGACCCAAAATAGCGAGGAGTAACTGTGCCATAGTAGTCTATTAAGGTGGGAAGCTATTATGTGGCATTATTCCAACTTTACTTGCTATTATTAGTATTTTAAGTATTTTGTTTGTAGAATATTGGCATGATCTCCTATCTGGGTTCAATACCATACATGTATACTTAGGTGCTTATGGGATTCAAAAGTTAAAAAAGTCCTAACTACTAGCTTAATGGGATTTTTTTGCTAGAGGTCTTGAACAAATATTTAGTTCTAAGAAAATATATATACAATATTCTTGTCATTGGCCCAACCTATCTTTGTTAGGTTCCATTGTTTCTTTAATCCATTTTACTGATATATTCAAGGATGACTTAGGTATGATCCACACCAATGAAGTTCTTCTATACATGGTCTACTATCCTCTCTTTAGATCTTATAGTTGTGTATAACGCATTTGGTTGACACGTGCACAAAACAAAAATTATACATGATAACAATTGCTCTCTGGATTTCCAGTAACTAACAATTTGTGAACTCTCCCTAGGATTGTTAGTAATGCCCAACTTGTAAGAAGCATTACATAGGATATGTGAGATTGAAGCATTAATTGATTATTTCAATGGAGATTGAATTAGTCTTTTTTTTTATTTTAACTATAATGTAATATTAGATGGGTTATTTAATGAGTTGTCCTATTTAATCTAAGTTGCTCGTTTTCTTATCATGTGTACTTGAGCTTCATTCACCCTTTCTAATGAATATTTCTTACTTGATATAAAATTAATAGACAATGCTTGTATCTGCTGGAACCATATTGCTGAATTATTTGCATCATCTATAGCTAAATGAGTTATGTTATCATGGTTTAGTTGCACAAACTGATGGATTTGTTTCTCTAATGTGCTACTGTTATGCTTGACTGAAACAAAGAGTGATGTTCCATGTTTCAAGGTTTACGTTTAGAATAGTAGAGAGTTAGGTTTATTAAGAGCGGTGTTCCATGTTTCAAGGATTTAATTTGAGAATAGTAGAGAGTTTGTTTTATTAGCCAATGGTCTCTCTCTCTCTCTCTCTCTCCACTTAGTTTTTTTTTTTTATTCTCGAGTTAAATGGACAATGTATTAAGTTGAATGGGCAATACTCAAACACATTTCCTTTGCCTACACACTACCATGAGATGAGAAAGATACAATTGGATTATGAACAAGGTACTATTGAATGGGCTATGCTTTAGTGAGACAACTGTGTTTTAATGTCCTTTTTGAGACTTATCCAACCTTTGAACATGTTCGATAACTCCTACTAATTCATGAGCCAAATAGAATTCCACCCCTTATTTGTAACTGCTTTGACAACTTTTGTTGATTACTCTCATGACTGTTAGTATTTATATTATTGATGAGCCAAATAGAATACTACCCCTCAGTTGTAACCGCATTGACATCTTTTCTTGGTTGCTCTCATAACGGTTATTTTTTGTTGTCTGGACTCATAACATTGTAGTCAACTTTTGACATCTTTTGTATGTAACGGCTTCTTGTGATAACTGCTTGCTATTATTGCCATGTGTTTGGAGTTCTTTGAGAAATCCAAAATTGTTATGATTTGAGATAAGATCAAATAAAGAATGAGGATAAGCTCAAGCAAGGGCAAATAAGTTCAAATACCATCAAACAACTGTATAGATGATTCAAAGGAAAGTTCGCCACTAGAAAAATGAACGATGATTGCATTCAATAAAATTCAGATTCAAATTTCAAATGATGAAGATTTGAAAGAGGAGGAGCCTTAACAGTTCAATTTTTTTTTTTGTATCATCGACTGTCAAAATGGACGATGAACTGCTTAAAATTGCAATAAACTCAACAAATCTTTACAAAATCTCTCTCTCGAGAGAGAGAGCGAGAGACTATAAAAGCACTGTGATTGATGAGAGCGGGGCCTTTTATGATCTTTCAGAAACCTTCACATATTTTTTAGCGTGGTGAAGCACAAAGTAGACCGATAGCACAAAACATGTTCTTTTTATCGCAGTAGACCGATAGCACAAAACATGTTCTTTTTATCTCAGTGAAAACTCAGACACCATATATCTCAAGGGGATGTCACAAAGGTTGAGCTGCATTGCTCTAAGTACACTTCCTGTATCCTAGACTGACTGATTAAGGATATTCCTTGCTTGCCCAATTGAGCTTCGATGTAAATGAAACAAATGTTTATTTGTAAGCATTTGGAACTCTTCTCGAGCCCATACTCAACATAAACAAAGAAATTTGAGTACGTCTTCCATCTATCAGGTTATTTGGAGTTCATTTCATTTAATATTTTGCAGTCACCCATTTTGGGGCGATCTCCATTGGGGAAGAGTTTGTCTTTTATCATATCAGTCTAAGTTTCTAAAAAATTAGAATATTGGATCCATTAGGATGAGAATACAATGATGACTAGCGTCTTCTTCATGGTGAGGACCCTGGTGGGGTCGTATATTGCCACCAAAAGAGGGCAAAGCGCCTGTGAAATCACCACTCTTAGCACGCCAAGGACTGTCGGGCACACGGGAGGTCACAGGTACAAAGCTACAAAACTTGGCCCCTCTAAGGCAACAAATTCAGGACATGAAGCCCATAAAACACATAATTCATGCTGGTCTGATTGGTCCTAAGTTGACTCCATTGAAGGTAGCTTGGGATAATTCGATCACACCGTCGGTTGGTCGAGCAGGCTTTATCCAACAATTGTGGTCTCGACTTCGCCACGAACAGGTCAATGTGAGGCATGAAGATAGAACCTACAGAAAAGGCATCAAACCCGAGTCACTCCATAATGACCTCTAATGGTTGTCTTTAAAGCTGCATTTCTCGACTATATGTTATATTCTGACCCGGGAAACATCGATACAGTATAAAACCCTCCCCATCATCAATGGGCACAAAGCCCGCTCTCGGAACTTGAAAACTCATATTTATGGACACAAGGTTCGAAACTCTTTAAAAAAGGTTCGGCCCATAGGCCATGGTGCCTCGAATGTTCCATCAAAAGAAGCGCGCCAAAATGGGGTTACCTTAGGTGAAAGAGTACCAACAAACTCTCTCTCTTAAACAAACTCTCTCTCACAAAATATAGGTAGGAGAAAGTTTCACCATAAATACAAGTCAGGTAAAAATAAATAAAAAACGTAAAAAATGGCCTTTCTCTCTTTTCACCACGTATATCTCTCTATCCCTCACGTTAATCTCTTCCTTTCTCTCCCTCACAATTTTCTCTCTCTCTCTCCTCTCTTTTTCATGTGAATCTCTCCTTTATCAAATCTTTCATCGGATCTTCACTTCCATAAAAATCTCTATTTTAAATCTCTAACTCCCCATTCATATCTCACATAAAATTCTTTAGAACAACCAAATCAACTGTTTCCAAACTTTCATTTTAGATTTTTTTTTCTAGGAAATTTCTTTACCCCACACGTGATTAACCCTCTCCCATCATTCTCTTTATAATTATCTAACAATGCTATCGAAATAAGATCATGAATCCTAGAAAATCCATCCTAAATAAAATAAAAAATCTCTTTTTAACTCATATATGAATATCTCTAAAATTCAGTCCCAATAATAAATAAAAAATAAATATCTTGGATACGATTTGCATCGAGTTTCCACCCTTGGATTGCTTTAGGAGTACCCAATCTGGGCCTAGTATGACCACAACTAGGGAAAGAAGTATGTATCCGAGGATTACTGATACCCGCGTTGAAATATGGCCAGCTCTTGAAATTAAAAATGGAATGACTCACTTTTGACAAAGGGCTACCGAGACCATGGGAGCCATAGCTAGGAGTTTAAAACAATAGGGGGTAACAAAGACCATGACTTCTTGAAATGTTGAGAAAGATAGAGCAAATACCTGCCAAGGAGGCGTAACAAAGACCATGACCATGACTTCTTGAAAGAAAATAGCTTTTGCCCTTTGATGAGCTTAGGGAGCCATGAAGCCCTTGGGTGGATAATGTCATGCAACATGATTAATATTAATACTCAAAAGCAATAGAAAAAGAAGTCTCAAATGGTAAAGAGGAGTAGGTAGCAACATTTAGTGTTGATGGGCATCTCTTTGAGAACGATTTGGGGCCCAATAGATGAGAAGAAAGGTTCCCCATAAGCTACCTCAGTCAATTACACCCCACAAGAGGCTGAAGGTAATATAAGGTCCCCCGTAGATAGCAGTTGTTATGATGATAGGTGGGACAGACCCCAGCCTCGAGTAAGAAGTCGATCATTTGAAAATTATGGCTCCTAAAACCCTGATTCCGAATCCGAAGGACCACACGTTAGTAAAACCTAGTACACCTAAAGTTTAGTTTAAATATTCCAAATTTATCTAAACCTATCCCAAATCATAGTAGATCTCAATATATTTCCAATGGTCCAAGAATCACTCGAATCGGACTTACAGAGCGAAAATTGGAAGCCTTGAAAGAATTAAAAGATCAAATGACCAACCTATCCCTACCTAGGTCGCAAACCACTTGCTACGTCAGGCCACACAAGGCACTTTGCCTCATGCAACCCGATGAGCCTAAAGCAGTGGGGAATTTTTCAAAAAATTTTGGATTTTTCAAAAGTCAATAAATTATGTGAATATTTTAAAAAATCCAAAAAATTGAAACATTTTGACTGAATCTAGACCCTTGGATTGAATTGATATAATTTCAACTATAACCCTACTTCAACCTATAAATGCCCATCCTAAACCCATATATAATCTGAAAATATCTGAAAAATCATAGAAAATAGGCCAAAAACCCCCTAGAAAATTAGAAATTAGGAAAATCCCATAAAATACTAGATAATCCCCAATAAATCCTAGATAATAGGATAAACCCCCGAAAAATCATAAAAAATAAATAAAAAATAAAAAAATTACGAAAAATGGAGAAACATTTCCAAACCAATAGAAAATTTCAAATTTCGAATTAGAAAATAGGAGAGCCTAAATCCCTTAAGAAATTGGGGAAAATCATCTCCCAACCTTAGGAAAACTTAGGTAAACCTTACCTGATTAACCCTAACCCTTCTTCAAGCCTTAAGAACCCTAGATCTAAGTGAAAGAGCCTTAGATCTACTAAATTCTAGAATACAAAAGCATCCAGAGGGGAGATGGTGTCACCAGAAGAGTGGCATGATCCAAGCTCAAAACTCTGAGTTTACGATCCTAAGGTAAGTATTTCTTCCTTCTATTTAATTTAGTTTATTTTTTTATTAATTTAGTTTATTTTTCTTTGCCATTTCTGTTATCTTAAGTTAATAAAATTTTAAGGAACATTTTAATAGTCATATTTATAAAACTTGCGTTGTCAGTAGACTCAAAAGAGAATTGGACATGTATGGATCTACGATGCTTCAGATACTATAATTTGAGTGATCTCACCCTCTCTATTATTTCATAATTTAACTTGTTCCACATGATATTTCGGTACAAATCCGACCGTAAACACTCTTTTAGCCCGAAAGGATGCCGAGTAAGCTGCCATGAAACAGTCACATTCCTCTATATTTCAAGAAGGCACGTCAACATCACAACTTGTTGCTACTAAACCAGCGATACCCGTACTGTTAGCAGAGACACCCCATCTCGTGGCTATAAAATTGTAGGAATACTCCTAGTAGTATGGCTCGGTACCGGTGCATCTGACGGTGCCGGTATCCAGCTCTCCACAAATGAACCTCGATCGAGCAATGGTCATAGAAGGCCTCAAGAGTTTGCATTTACCTGAAGTAAGGGTATTAAAACTCTATCGAAACTCATATCTACATATATGGATCAGTCTACACATGAATCTGAGGCTGACCAAACTAAGAGAAGTCTGACATGTTTGAAACAGTCTGCAAACTTAGTTATTTAAAAGAGTCAAAAAGTGTGGGTTCCATTAAATTCAAATTTACATAGAAATTAGCCTTAAAATACCTATTATTTGTAGATCGGCAACCAAACCAGCTTGAAATCCACAAGAAGGACAAAGTAAATGAAAACATGAAAGTGGAGGAGACAAATAATGCCAATTTAATAAAGATGAAAAAAATACAATAAAGAGAATAATCGACAAAAATAAAGAAAATCATGAAGGAAAATAGGAATAATAGATCTATTAAAGCAAATAAAGCTAAATAATTAAATAACATAACGAAGGAAAGCAAATACTAGAGAAAATAAAGTGGAAAATAAGAAAAAATAACTTAAAAAGTTGGGTCCCTAAGGATTGGCATCCGGAATTGGGGCCTAATCAGACTATGAAGATTGAATCCTTTCTCCTCGATTTTGATGGCGATGATCTTGATTGAAAAAAAGTACCCTGGGAAAAGAGGGATTCCTTGGAAATATATATCTAGGGATTTTATTGATTAAAAATTGTTGTTTTTGGTCTCTGAAAATGGTGTGAATGTATTGAGTTAGGGTTTTAGGGCTATTAAGTTTCTCGACTTAAGTATTAGGGTTTTGACTTGTTTACGATACAAATCGGAGAGATCTTCAGAGGAAGATCCTTCATATCGAATCACAAACTGATTATTTAAAACAGTGATAGAGAGTGGGGAAAATCAAATTCTAATCTGAGGCTAGATATATTAAAAAACAAATAGATCGACTTTCATATCAGTGGCAGAGCCAGCATCGATCCAAAATGCACGAAAGATTGAATAAAATAAAAATAATATCCTAGATCTAATAAAATAACTGAAAAATAAATGACGATGAGAAATCCAAAAGAACAAAATATTGAATGAAATAACAATAAAATCCTAGATCTAACAAAATAATTGAAAAAGAAAAGAAAAGATGAAAATGAGAAAAATATCTGGCTGGGCCAGTTGGTCCGGGGCACTCGAGGCTTCGCGGTCTCGCCCGTATCAAAACCTCGGTTGTATATGTATGTCCTCTGTTGTGTTGTTTTCTCTTCAAACTTGACCAATCATTGGCTTGGTTGAACTAGACTGTTATTGAGCTAGGCAAAAGGTTAGTTTCAAGGGGGGCTAGGGCTTAAGGTTGCTTCTCTAGATCTAGAGTTGCTCTCTGGTTCTCAGATTTCCTGACCTACAGGTTCACAAAATATCTATCCTAAATGGGTCACAAAATGTGTTTACATAAAGGCTCAAATTATACTAAAATGGATATATACCAAATTCAAGCATATTTGTTAGCCAATTTTCCATTTTAGGGTCAAAGGGAGCCCAAATATGATCAAAATTAGCAATTGCTTTTTTGTGATTTTGCCTACCAAAAATCAGATAAAAATAATTTTTTTGTTATTTTTACTTTATTTTTTACTAAAACAATGGTCTTGCAAGATTTTGGATCACAAGATAGGGATCACGGACTATAATGGTATATGGTTCGGGGTTTACTGAGATAGTATGGTCCTAAGGGTTCAAGAGTATCACAAAATTTGCCAGTATTAAAAATGGGGTGTCTACAGTTGCTTTTCTTTAACACTCCTTATCCTTCGAGGGATAGGTGAGTGGAAAAGAATACTCTATAGTGCTCCCTATTCTTCAAGGGGCAAATGAGTGGCAAAGACAATGACGACATGTTAAATTTTATCTTGACATTTCGTGGTCAGAGGATACACCAACTATTTCTCCAAGACATTGCGCTCCTCTCTCACCCACCTAGGGTATTTTCATCCTAGGATTTTCCACCTGAGATATCGGTAAGTTACACAAGTATGAAACTCGAGTTGGATTTTCTGGTCGTGCCACTTAACTTCAGGGGTTTTCACAATTTCAAATTCTTAAACCTGCCATTTTCTTTGATTCCCTTAGGCTTTCGTAAGGCCTTCTATAGTTTTTTTTGTTTAGGGAAATACTTGCCTGGTCAATTCTAAAGAGAGAGATGAGGCAGCAACATGGTAATCATCATATATGGGTGTCCAAGCTCCTTCGTTTTTAAAAGTCTTTTTAAAAATTTTGAAAACAATGGGGGAACTTTGAAATAAAACTCGGAGCTCTGGACACGTCACGATTTTAACAAAAAAATCAAAGTATTTTAGAAACACAAGACATATTATGAAAATTTTGAAATGAGATAGATATTTTGAAAAACAAATTTTTAATTATCAGTTTTAGCTCCCGCAACTATAGAGCCCTCTACGCAGTTTAACATCATGTAGCGATGAACAGTGTAGTTGGCAATTATACTCATACAACTATGGAGTATTTTTTAAAAGAAAAGTTTTGAAATGAAAGTTTTAAGTTTTTTTTGAGAAAAAACAATGTAGGTTTTACAGTTAACCACTTGTGACCCCTTTGGTGGACCTTATATGAGAGTGTCGAGTCCTTGCTTGAATCTTTAGGACGAAGAATCATCAAGTATTTATTTATTTTCTAACATCAGCTCTTGTATTTCAATTCAAAAGAGAGTTATCTAGATTTTTCGAGCAAAACAGAGTCTTGAAGAATACAAGATACTACCTCTAGGTGTTCAGAATCTCTTTGGATTTTCAATCACCATTCACCTTGCGAAATCCAGATGATCGAGGTCCTTAACAATGTTTCATCAGGCTAATACTCATTTATTTTTCTTTTGAAACTATTCTAACTCAAGAAGAAGGAAGAGAAGATATTTAGAGAGAAAAGACTTTAAATAATAGAAGGAAATGAAAGAACTTCTACTTTTCATCGCCCCGATTCCCTTTCAGGTGTCTAGCCTGATAGCTTTTTTTCCAACGGTTGGGATTCCTTTCGGATTTTAAACCTAACGGATTTCTTTTTTATTTATTTTTTCATTGCCCCTAGGTCCCTTTCTGGTGTTCGGCCCTGGTTACTTTTTTTTTAACGTTTGGGGTTCCTTTGTATTTTCAACCCAGTACATTTTTTTTTTTTTTTGCCATTTCGCTTTAAGACTATTTTAGAATTTGATCATCTTTCCCTTATCCAAGTGGCAGAGAGGTTCTAATATCAGTTATCCTCTAATTTCTATTGCCCCAGGTTGGCATCTAATATCTATTTGACAATGGTCATTGAGTTCCCCTTGGATTTGTCCTTTGAATTGCCCCACTTGAATCTTGATTTTGGGACTAAGAATCATTCTTAGTTTCCTAATCCCCCAATCTTTTGTGTGGACGGAAGCTCAAATAGTCACCCTTTAGGCCATTAAAACACAATTCCAACTTCACCTTCTCATCACCTATTGTTGATGTGTATGTGATAAATAACTTAGGGAAATCCAAAATTTTAGAGTTATCCCCTTCAGGCCATTAAAACACAATTCCAACTTCACGTTCTCATCACCTATTGTTGATGTGTATGTGATAACAAACTTAGGGAAATCCAAAATTTTAGAGTTATCCCCTCTCAGAATACCTTTATTGGAAAATAAATACAAAATGATAAGTACAAATATATGAGATAAATATACAAGAGACGGAGGCATATATAATACATTAGAAACAAAAAATAACAATTTATTACTTTGACATTGGAAACCAAACCCTTACCAATTAAACAACCATCAATATTATATTGGTGTAGTTTGTATAGCGTCGAGATATGAGGTTTTAATACTGGAAATCTTTGTGATAGCCTTAAAATATATTCTCATCTTTAATTATAAATTTTAAAACTCCAAAAATAGTGTAGATCAAGCAGATCTATGAAAATCTTAAAAATTGACGGTCCAAATATGCATTACAAGATGCACCATTTCCAATACTTGAAATCTATTTTTTCTCAAAATTATTAAGAGTGAAACTATCTCAAATTTTAAATTTTAGAGAAAAATATATTAAAATTTTAGAAAGAGAAACTATATTAAATTTTAGAGAGAGAAAGCACCTGAAAATTTTAGAAAGTAAAACTATGTCAAAAATTTTAGAGAAATAATTTCAAAATTTAAATTTTGGAGAGAAATTATATTAAAATTTTAGAGAGAGAAACTACATCAAATTTTAAAGATAGAAACTATCTCAAAAATTTATGGAGAAGCTATCCCAAAATTTGAGTTTTGGAGAGAGAAGTATAGTACATTTTTAGAGAGAGAAATTGTATCAAATTTTGTTACCAACCCATGGACATGGAAATGATTGTAATGAATCCATGAATTTTGTATAGTTTATCCCAACAAGAGATTTGAGGAATCCATGACAATAATACTTGATACTGAATGTCCATGGATTTTCTTAGATTTTAAATATCCAAGATTCCTCATTTCCTCCTATCCAAACAGGCCTTGGGGTTTTCCCTAATTTTCTAAGGGATTTAGGATTTTTCCTATTTTTTAGGATTTTTAGACGAATTTCCCATTTTCCAAGATATTTGAAGATGTATCCTAATTTTATAGTATTTTTTCTAATTTTTCTAGAGGATTTTCTCATTTATCTGAAATTCTCTGGGAATTTTCTACGGATTTTTGGGCTATTTTTAGATGATTTTATAGGATTTTGAAAGGGGTATTTATAGGCTTGAACTAGGGTTGTGGTTGAAATTTGTTGGAGTTTACAACAAGATTTTACAAATCAAAGACCCAGAATCATCTCACCTCGACTATTAGGAGGTAATTCCTTGGCTATTAGAAGGAGAATAGAGAGAGATCGCACTAAAGCGCGTGTACGCATACAAAACGGGCTGAGAAGTTGCGGCGAAGATGGTTTTGAGAGAATGACAATGGATTTGTTAGATCCATAGTGCCGTCCAGTGCTAAGGATGTAACAAATCTATAGTAAGGGCATTTTAGGTATAAAAGAATTTGGGAAAATGGGTATGCGTGATCTAGAAAAAATTAAGGTAATTTCGTAAATTGAAAACTTTGGAGGGATGTTTGCAAATGGATATACAAAGTAAAGACTCGTTCTAACGGGTCGATCGAAAGATATATGGCAAGACTAATCGCCCATGGTTTCTCACAACAATATGGGATCGACTATAAGGAGACTTTCAGTCATGTGACCAAAATCACAACAGTATGTGTACTGCTTACACTAACAGCTAGCAAGTCGTGGAACTTAGGGAAAATAGATGTGAACAACGCTTTGCTTTTTTTCATGGAGAAGTAGATCTATAGAGCAGCCAAAAGGTTTTGAAAGCAGAGATCGACCAAACTATATCTGGAAGCTAGAAAATGCCTTATACGGTCTAAAGCATGCATCGAGGGACTGGCATGGCAAGATTGTTGGGTTTCTATTACAAAATGGATTCTCTATAACACCTGCTGATTCAGGCTTATTTGTCAAAGTCACAGATGGCCAACTATCAATTATACTTGTCTATGTTGATGATTTGATTATTATAGGAGATGACATTGAGAAAATCTACCACATAAAAAAGAATATGTCCTTCAGATTTTAGATGAAGGAGCTCAAGGACCTTAAACATTTTTTGGGTCTCGAAATTGATTGAGTCAAGGATGGACTCTTCTTATGTCAGCAGAAGTACACTAGAGATCTACTACAAAAATATGGAATGGTCGACTACAAACCAATCTCGATACCAATGGAAACAAATGTGAGGCTAAGTATAGATGAAGAACAACATATGAAGGACTCGATCATATATAGATAGATTGTCGACAGCTTGATCTATCTAACATTGACTAGGCCTGATATTGCACATGTTGTCAAAGTAGTAAGCCGTTTCATACAGAATCCAAAGAAACCTCATTTAGAGGCCATTCACATAATCTTGTGATACATAAAAAGTACTGCTGACCATGGATTATTTTACAAGATGGAAAAATGCGAGTAGTGCAAATATTGTGATGTTGATTTTGTTGGTGACCAAACGACTCGCCGATCTACCACTTGATATTCTTTTAGCTTCGGATAAGCAACAGTCTCTTGGTGTAGTAAGAGATAACCCACTATTTCCTTGTTGACCACAGAAATGGAATATATATTTGCAGTAATTGTTGCACAGGAATTCACCTGGATAACACTATTGTTGGAAAATTTGCATCAGCTAGTTGAGAAACTAGTGTCACTTTTCTGTGACAACCTATCGGCCATTCAACTAGTTGAAAATCCCTTATTCTATGCAAGGACAAAACATATTGAAGTACACCATTATTTAATACGAGAGAAAGTTCTAAATAAAGAACTTTCGATCAGAATTGAGGAACAAGTTGCACATGTATTTACAAAAGGGCTTGATGTTGCAAAATTTACCAAACACAGAGAACAACTCGGCATGATTAGAAAAAAGAAAAATGATAAAAAAAATATCATAGCAACTTCATGTTGAGCAGGAGAATTGTGAAGAGCAACACGTGGTTGCTCTTCCATCCCCCAACTCCTCTTTCTCCCTCTCTCATTTCTACTTCTCTTTCTTGAATATTCAAAAGATGGCAGTTAAATGAACCACAATTTTTACTTGATGGAAATGGATAGCTCACGTGGATCATTGTGAACCTTATAAAAGGGTGGTTCACAAGTCTTATAAATAGAGCTTGGGTGTGCTTTATTTTGGGTCTGAAAAAAAAAAATGAATAGAAAGTAAGTTGTAGTAAGGGATTGGGCATGCGAGTTTTAGAGAGTATATTTTGGGTGGTCATGTGTAAAGTTATCGTAATAATTTTTTTTGGAAAAATTATATACATATCTGTTATAATTTGCGTTATTCCAAAACTATCGAATAGTTTCCATTAGTACTTATTTGTCCGTTTTTTCATGTCATAACAATTTTTTTAAAAAAAAATAATTTTACCCTTTTTTGGTTGTTTAACAACTGAATTCAATGGATTTTCGATGGTTTGACCACCGAAATCAGACCAATTTCGGTTTTTGAAAAAACAAAAAATTCAAAATTTTCGGTTCTTCAATAACCGAAATTTTTTTCGTAGGTACTCTGCATATTCTCTCTATATGAATTTTCCTTTTTTCCATTGTTGAACAACCAAATTCAATGGATTTGGATTTTCCTTTTTTCCATTGTTGAACAACCAAATTCAATGGATTTTTGGTTGTTCAACAACCGAAATCCTCTATACCTTTCTTTCACCCACGCTTTACTCGCCTTTTCCCTTTATTAGTCATTGTAGAGAGAGAATGGATAAACATAAGGAAGAGTTTAAACCCTAAAGTATAGAGAGAATGAATAAACATCGGAGAGAGAATAGATAAATATAGGAAGAGTTTAAACCTACCCAATCTAACGTATAGAGAGAGAATGGATAAATATAGGCGAGAGTTTAAAGGGTAGAGAATAATTTAAACCCACCCAATGTTTATCTATTCTCTCTCTATACCTTACATTGGATGGGTTTAAACTCTTTTTTGCCCTTTAAACTCTATCTTATGTTTGTCCATTTTTTCTCCTATGTTTATCCATTCTCTCTATACCTTGAGTGGGTTTAAATTCTTCTCTATTTTTATCTATTCTCTCTCCTATGTCTATCCATTCTCTCCCTACCTTAGGGTTGAAACTCTTCCATATATTTATCAAGGATTTCGGCTGTTGAATAACCAAAAATCCATTGAAGAACAACCGAAAAAGGGAAAATCTAAAGAATACACATAATACTTTCAAAAAAATAATTGGGTTCTTGAAGAACGTCAATTTTTTGGTTCTTCAACAACAAAAAAACCGAAATTGGCCTAAAGAGCCGTCAATTTTTTGGTTCTTCAAAAACAGAAAAACCAAAATTGGCCTAATTTTGGTGGTTGAATAACCGAAAATCTATTGAATTCAGTTGTTGAAAGGTAAAATTATCTTTTTAAAAAAATTTCGTTATGACGTGAAAAAATGGACAGATAAGTAATAACGGAAACTATTATGTAGTTTTGTAATAATGCAAACTATAATGGATATGTTCGTAATTTTCCCTTTCTTTTTTAATAATAAAAGTAGGTGTTTCTCTCTTAGTTGCTATGTCTGATTTTTATTGGCCGCCTCTCCAAATCCCACCGAAAAATGTTGTTTTGGCCTCAAAACCAGCTTGAAATTCATTTCAACCGTAATTATAAAATTTAAAACTTAAAAAATAATATGGAATACTAGAAAATGAATAGTATACACTATTTTTCAGTAAAAACGTTTCTTTTTCAAATCTAAAATTGTCAATTGAGAAATCTATTTGAGAGTTTAGTGCCAAAGCAGTATTTTCTGTTTCCAAGCTAATTTTGGAGATGGGGCGGCCTTACAGAAACTTTTCTCTGTCAATACACCCCCAGAAAATTAGTGCGGGGGTATGGTCAAATATGTAAATATGAGGATATTACAGTTACTTTTTTGGGAAAGTAGTTTAATCTTCCATTCAGTAAAGTGGAACCGTATTAGATATGGCAAGTATCATTCCATATCCAATCAATTTCCATTTCTTAGATTTCGCTGCGAAATTTCGTAGGAATCCGATGAAACAAAGTCGTGTTTAATCAATGAAAAGGAAGAAAAAGTAAAAGTGGCCAAATTGTATGTTGACAATGACATCACCCCATTTCACATTCACTTTCTCTATGTCTTAATTAACAAACTACCAACGAATTTAATTAGCATCGAAATCATTATTAAAGGTTCTAAAACAAACAAACGGCTAACATTACAGGAATAAAGTACCCATTGGTCCTTTGACTATATTGAAATTGCCCTTGAAAATTTAGTCTTAACATCCATCGCAAAAATAGATTTATTACGAGGCCCACATTTTTACAAATACGGGCTTGGCCTTGGCCGCCTAGAAACCGAATCTTTATTTAGGGAAAGGTTTCTATGCTTCTCCTGCAGTATAAAAGATATATACTACCTTTTTATCCAACCGTTTAATTTAGATCAAGTGCGCCACTAACTATTTCAACTAGATCCGATGCTTCAAAGTATTTTATTTTTAATATTTTTTCTACTAACTATATAAATATGAAATTTGATACGTGTCATCACTTCAATGGGGTGCAACCTAAGTAAAATATTAAAAAATATTTGTGATAAAATACAATAATTAAAATATCCATGAAAATTTCAAGGGCATTTTAGTTTTTATTTTATTGGGAATATTTTTTGTATATTTTTTTATAGATGTGAGTTCAAGAGAGGATTGGATGTCCAAAATTTGGTGTTAAAATATTTTGTATAAAAAAAATTAAAAATAAATTGTGATTGAGGACATCTTAGTCGTCCATTCTAAATGGACGGTTGGATAGGGGCGAGTATAAAATTTGATTGTTGTAGGGGAAGCTTGCCCATTTATTTAATAAATCTAATTTTTTTATTTTTTCGAATTTTTTATTTACGAATATTTTGGCGTCTTGGAAAATCTTTGTGGCATAATGTGCAAAAGTAATTTCAAGTGAATCTCTCTCCTCTCTCTTTCACTCATACAACCGCGGCTTCTAGAAGGAAAATCATTGGTTTTATCACACGTCTTCTCGCTACGACACCTTTTAAAAGTTAAGCCAAAAGATATTCTACCCTTTCGGGAGTATAATGTCTATTTACTCGCGCTGGTAAAACCTTACATAGAATTAGTTGTAGATCTCAAATTTTGGAGATGTAGCCTCTTTAACATATAGATTAACTTCAATAGAAAATTTTTTAATTGCATCCTTTAAGCAAAAAAAAAATAAAAAATCTCAACATTGAATAGAAACCATCAAATTTTTAGAGAATGAGATCTAAGTATTAAAAAATTCAAATTTCAAATTTTATTTTTTGAGAATAATCATTTAACAATTATAAGGTGGTCACCAAAATTTCAGATTGAAAAAATCCTCCCAAAATAGGTCATCTGCCCAAAGTAAACTATGCTCCCGAAGGAGCATAGCATATGCGCTTAAAAGTTAAAGGTAAAGTGTTTTCCAACATCTCCCCAGTTTAAACGGTGTTTTTAAACGTCGCCCCTGTTTGAACTTTGAACTTTGAACTTGAACATGTGGTGGGGCTATCTGATTCTTGAAAGCATAGACTAGACCCTTTACCCATTTTTTAATTTTTCTTTTTCCCTTCTCCCCGGCATCGTCCCACACAGAAAGAAAAATCACCGACCCCTGGCCTGACCTGTAGGTCGCGGAGCCCTGGCCCGACCTGTACTTCAATTAACGTAAAGTGAGTTCAGTTGTATCAGTGCGACAATCAAACTTGTTGAATCGGTCTTGTTCACTTATTCGAACTGATTCTATTGTATACTAGATTGGACACCGCCCTAGTACTCTCTTGCTTGGTAACTTGGGCTAAAATAGTTACTTTTCAATCTGACACTTCAAGCATGTCTGATACCTAACTAGAAGTTCCAGTTTAATGTAATACCTTCTTGTTCATTAGCAGGAGATGCTATAAGAAATGGGTTTTAGGAAGTTCCGGTTTCTCAAAAAATGAGACCTAGAGACCTATAGTATCTTTTACCGGATGAAAGTTTGTTCATCTTGGAGAACCCTCCGATTGATCATCTTAACCTTGAGTTGTGTGGATGTGAAGAAAAAAAAATTTTAAAATCTTAAAATAGTACAACTTATAATAATTTATCTGGACCATCTATTTTCAAGGTTTTTAAATGTTTATAAATATGCTTGATCAATACTATTTTTTAAATTTTAAATTTCATAATTAAGAATGAAAATAGAGTTTCGATCTATTATTAGGTTTCTAGCACCAAAAATAAATCGCCAAGAAAATTTTAAAGGTATAACTTACTCGTGCAGAATAAGGAGATTGCTTTAGATAAACCTAACCCTTTATCTTTCTACTCTAATTCTTTTCTCTCTCAAACAATGCCCTCTCTCTTTAAATCTTTTGACTCTGCCTTTACTCACTCTAACGCCTCTCTAATTGTGTCATTTTTCTCTCTAAATGTACCTTGCAATTTCCCTTACATTTCCTACTCTCTAACCGTTTCTCTAACTCTCTCTGACCATGCTCTTTTTCAATAGAGTCATACCCTTTTTTTACTCTAAATCCTCTCTAAACGCATATTCTCTCTCTAACTATCCCAAATCCATTCTCCCTCTAACTGCTATCTCTAACAATGCTCTTTCCCTCTCTAGCTCCGTTATTTTCTACCGAATTACGTTCATTTCTCTTTAATTCTACGCTTTCTCTATATAACTCAATTCTCTCTCTAAATGGACCATTCCTCTCTCTATATATCCTTTCTCTCTCTAACTACATCCTAGAATGTTCTCTTAGTTTTATTCCTCTAACTATCCCTTGTTTCTTGACTCCTTTCTCTTTCTAAATATGCCTCCTCCTTTTTTTCTAACCATGTCCTCTCTATCTCCCCCCTCTCTCTGTCTGCGTTCCCTCTATTTTTTTTGCTTTCATGAAACTTGTTGTATGTAAATACAAACTTCCAAATATTATGGAATCAATAAAGAAAGGAAAAAAGTTTATATAAGGATGCAACCTTATAATGTAGAACTACGGATGCACCTAAAAAATCCACTGGAAAAAAGTAGTTTTAATGTTGAAAAACCATTTGATTGATCATCTCGACATCGAAATGTATGAATATGAAAAATAAAAAGATTTAAGTCTCAAAAATAGCTCATTTTACAACATATTATCTACACCATCCATTTTCAAGATCTTCATATGTTTATAGATCTACTTGATTTTAACCATTTTTTAAATTTAAAATTTTATAATTTGGTATAAAAATAGATTTTAAAATAATCTTAAGAATATTTTACATCAAAATTATATACCATGATAAAATTTGAATGTGCACCTTACCTCTTCAGCTATTGATGCATCCGTATGCCAACTGCACCCATAAAGAAATATATACAACGAGACCATTTACTTTTGGTATTGCGAATTTACAATCATCATTGTGCACTATGTTTTAATCAAGCGGCCAAGGATGTGTCATTATATGAGCACAATGTCTATAATGAAATTTTTCAAATGTTGGGACACACTTTTATGTATTAAATTTCACATCCAACAAAATAATAGTGACTATGATCTCCTTGTACAAAAACAATAAAGGGAAAACTTTATATAAGTGTGAGTCCCTAAACAATCAAATCAAAAGCGTATAAAAAATTTTACTAGAAAAGGTTGTTTTGATGCTCAAATATCCTCAAATTGATCATCTCGACATCAAGATGTAGGGCATGAGAAAAAAAAGAATTTCAAGTTTTGAAAATAGTACATCTTGTGTTGCATTTTTGGACCGTCAATATTCAAGATTTCTAAGTCTTCATAGATTTGCTCGATCTATACTATTTTTTAAGCTTGAAATTCTATAATTATAGATGAAAACATATTTTAAGGTTTCTAATATTGAAATCACATTTCTTAGTACTATTTGAAGGTGAGCTTTTACTTTGATTGTTTAGAGCCTCGGCACTATACAAACTGCACCCAAAAATAAATGCTCATAGTCTACAATCCCAATAAGCTAAAGGGCAAGCTTTCTATGTTCCCCTATATCATAAAACTTCTATACTTCTCCCTATCCAACCGTCCATTCTAAATGGACAACATAGATACCCCTAATCACAATGTCACCTTTTATACTATTTTATTTTTAGTTTTTTTTATACAAAACATTTTGACACCAAAATTTGGATGTCCAACACTCTCTTGAACTCACACCAATAAAAAATATAAAAAAAATATTTCTAATAAAATAAAATAACTAAAATGCCTCTGAAAGTTTTAAGAGTGATTTAGTCATGGTATATTATCAAAAATATTTTTTTAATATTTTATTTAGGTGTGCCTCATTGAGGTGATGGCTTGTAACAAATTTCATATTTGTATAATTAGTAGGAAAAAACTTTAAAATAAAATACTCAAATACCTCATATCTAGATTAAATGATTAATAACCCAATTAATCTAAATTGGAGGAGGGCTGGATGAACGAAAGAGAAGTTCACGTCTTTTATGCTCTAGAGAAAGGATAGAGGCCTTTCAAAACAGTATGCAAAGTACGAGGGTCATTTTCGTCCATGTCGATATTCGTTGAGTCACCTGCCCGGCAGGGATCTTAGCGTTCTCAGAGGGGTATTAGCGGAAATAACAGGAATATCCGAGGTTATTTTTTGTAAGAATCGAGTGATGTAATGAGTTTAGTTGCGAGAGAGGAGTAATAAGTGTGTGTTAAGACCACATGGCCTTGCTGCCTCTGGGGCCTCATCCCCCTCCTCAATACGAAGAAAATTAAGCAGAAAAATGAAAGAAGAGACTCTCTTTTTCTAACTTCTACTCTCAGTATCGCTAACCCTCCACCTCGGCGGCTAATGGCTGACGAAAAGGTATTCTTCTTTTGTGGATTTTTTCAGCATTTTATGCCAATTTTCTGTTTTTTTTGTTGTATATCCCGCTCATTTTTTCTGCTTTTCCTGGTATTTTTTCCTGCCATTTTGAGGTCTATATGCCTATAATTTCTTACACTTGTTTCCTATATCAGCAGTATTTTCTGCGATTTCACATTTTTTTGTTGTTGTTAAAGCTTTGGATGGCTTTTTTATTTTTTTTACATTTTGACGGATTTTCCAATGTATAATAACTGCATTTGGCTTTTGCGGTTTTCTGGAGCTAATTTGAGTTTTGTAGGTGATCTGAGCGTTGTTTAAGGGTTTATCAGAGAATCCATTAATTCTCCTACAAGGATTTATCTTTTCCAGCTACCTGTGCTCCTTTTTATTCCGATTTGTTACAGTTGTTTATGTTTTGGAGGTATTTTGATGAATAGAGATGCGGTGTGGTATCATAGTGGATTTGCTCTATTTGCCTTTGATGCTCGTACCATGTGTTGCAATTTTTCTCGTTCGATCTTTTCTGCATTCTAATGTTCTCCTTATTTTCTTCCTGGATTTTAACTTCTCTGGCCTTTGTTTGTTCTGATGCCTGCAGTTTTGATATATTGTGCCTTTCTATGGAGATTTTGAGCTATCTTTTAAGGCATATCAATTGGTTTGCATGTTTGTTTATGGGCTTTCAGGTTTATTTTAGTAATTTTTGCGTGTACAATAAGACTGTCATCTTTCATCTTTGGTGACATCCTTGTTTGCTGTTGGTCACTGGTTTCTTTTAGCGCATCTGCTTCATGTGCGTTGCCTTTTGGGTTCATTTTTGCGGAAGTTTTACCGATTCGTGTTTTTGTTCCATTTGTTGCATGCTTCCCTGGTATACTTGAGAATCTTCATCTCATTTAATGCATTGGGATGGTCTATTGTGTTTTATTCATTTTCTCGCTGCATTTTTTTAGTGGCATCATCTTCTTCTGCTGATCTTGCTTTCTCATTTTGTTTGCTTTGGATTTCTTGTATGGAGTTATCCTTCATGTTTATTTCTCTGATCTTGTGCTTTTCCTAATGATATTTGGATATTGTTTTTTTTTTTCATGCCTCCTGAAGGTATTTCTGAGTCTTGTCACAATATTTATCTGTCACTTCTTCGGCAAATGTAATCCTTTAATGGATTCTTAATGATATCTTCTATATTTGATACCTACATCTTTACTTGCACTATTCCTTTTCATCTAGATGATTCCTTATTTCTGTTGTCTGTGTCCCTTTTTCCTGGCTGTTAATTATCTCAGGGGTTGCTTCTGCTTCTCCGTATTCCTCCAAGAAATTGAATGATAGTTGTTCTTCATCTAATTATTAAAGTGAATTTGCCATTATCTATATAGCACTCCATGGGGGATGCCATTTAATATTTCCATGCTTTATTTCATTTTTACTCATTTATATTTTCCCTTTTAATGTATTTGGAGTCGGTCATTGTGATGAATCATCTTTTTATTTTATTTTTCATTGCATCCATTTTCTGGTGACTTTTTTTTATTTTTTTTATTGCCATTATGTGCTTTCCGTTGCTAAGCATAGTATGGTGTTAGTAGATGTGCCTCTTGAGATTTCTGTTCTTTATTTCTTTCCCTTTCTCCTCTTGTTGAATCATCTGAGATATATTCTGGTCCCCTGATGGTTCCTTGTTTGGCTGTTTGAATTCATTTCTTTTTTAACTTGGCTTTTCTTTTTTCTTGTTTCCTGATATTTGGGTTTCCTGATAATTGAATCTCTTCTGTTTGTTGATATGTAAATTTTGATATTTTATAAATTAATGGGCTGGCACTGAATGTTTGGAAAGAGGCCGAAGATAAAGTTCATTTTCTTCCTATCTATTGCAACATGGGAAGGGCTGATCAAATTGATTGGTTTTCTGTTTTTCTGGTTTCGTGATTTCCAAGGTGAATGATTTTAGTGAACCTCATGATGTTCCTTGTTTCTTTTTATTGGTGTTTTTTCCCTTGTCTTCTTCAATGTTCTGCTTGCTTGATCTTCGCCTGCATGCAGCTAATCCTTGATGATAGTTCTTCAACCTATTTTGCTAGTATTCTTTCATCTTTAATGTATAAATTTAAAATGCAGGAAGTATCAGCCTCCGTGGTGGAGGGGACTGACACAGAGACTGGGCACATCATTTCCATTACCATTGGAGGCAAAAATGGCGAACCCAAGCAGGTTAATGTTGTAAATTATTTAATTTTTTTGTATTTGATGGAATATCTAGGAAACTGTTAATGAGATGGAGTAGGAAGAAGTTCTTAGAGAATGTGATTTGATCAAATACAATGGGTTCCATACAGTTAAACAACTGAAATATTGCAACATGCTTGGACTTGAGACTTAACAAAAAGAAAGAGCTTTTGGTCTTAATGCATGATTAAGGATTAATGTGGTAATCAAGGAGCATTGAATTATGAGACTAGGGTTTTAGGATATTTTAAGTTGCATGCACCATCTATTAAATAAACTCTGCTTGTTTGTGCACTAGATCTTGATGTCTGCTCTGTGGGATGAATGAACTGTTAATTTATAAAAAGAATCCACTATCAGATAGAGAAAGTTTGAAGATTAGATTATCAATACTTCTTGTTGCACATTACAAGAAGAATATCATAATATGCTGTGTTTTGTTTCAACAGAAGAGAGTATCAAATTCATGTTATACTAGAATACTAATAAAGAAGTGAATCTGGCATATTGTTGCACATCCACAGATTGACAAACTTTTTCATGGATGGATCAAATAGGGATCTATGAAATGGCCTAGTTTTTAGTGGTTCCCTCTCTTAGACTAGCTTATTAGTTACTTTTCATCTGTAATTAGTGGGAGCTTAGAATGACTCATGTTTGTCATATGGCCTCTCAGACTATCAGCTACATGGCCGAGCGAGTCGTTGGAACCGGATCTTTTGGGGTAGTCTTTCAGGTGCCTCTTTTGGATGGAAATGATTTTGTCTTTTGTAACTTTGTCATTCTATGTGGCTTGAATAAAAAAAAGTTCCTTTTGTCCAGGCCAAATGCCTAGAGACTGGAGAGACGGTGGCAATTAAGAAGGTATTGCAGGACAGGAGGTACAAGAATCGAGAGCTGCAGCTGATGCGTTGCATGGATCACCCAAATGTTGTCTCATTGAAGCATTGTTTCTATTCTACTGCCAGCCAAAATGAACTTTATCTTAACTTGGTTATGGAGTTTGTTCCTGAGACTGTATATAGAGTCCTGAAGCATTACAGTAATATGAATCAGAGGATGCCTCTTATCTATGTGAAATTGTACACTTACCAGGTACAGTAATTTGTTACTTTTATGTTAATGAGCAGTAAAAGTTCATTTGCTGTCTAAACTAAATGATGAATATTTATTTTTGCTTCTATTGGCTTTTATGGTTCCAGATATTTAGGGCACTGGCCTATATTCATGTTGGTGTTCGGGTCTGCCATAGAGACGTCAAGCCTCAAAATCTGCTGGTATTTGTTTATTATATTTTTGAAGTTGGACGCTTTGTGGCTTTATATTTATTTTGCCATATATGCTGGACACTTATATTTCATTGTTTCATGTATGATGGGAATTGGCCAGGTTGATCCTTTGACTCATCAAGTCAAGCTTTGTGACTTTGGAAGTGCCAAAATTTTGGTATGCCTTTCTACTTTCTAGCTCCTTTGACTTTTCATTTTTCGTACCAGTAAAATTTGCTTGCAATTTTGGGTGATACTGTGATAGATATGAATCCGAATGAACTTCTAAAAACTGTACTTTTGTTGAGTTATTCAATCCACGTATACAACATTTGAATGTTCAAAATGTTGTATGCATCCTACATTAATTGGTTGCCAAAATTGTTATATTTATCTGTTCAATGTATTTCTATAGTGGCTTTTGGTGAAATATGTAGGTATCTTAGCTGTTGGAAACACCTGAATTCCAAATCATTTTGGGGATCGGAATCGCGGAATCACAACTGGCTAGAAGATTCTTTTCTTGTTTTCAGAGTTGATGTCCGCACGAGGATTGCAAGAATTGAGATTCCTACTTTATGAGAATTGAGATTCGATCCAAATGGAATCGAGAACCCCATGTATATAGACTCGAGATTCGACTTCTTTGAAATGAAGTTTTTGACCTATTTGAAATCGACCCATATGCAATCAATATTTTTTCATATATGGAATTGAGATTCTAACATTTTTTGAATTGAGTTTTTAACGTATTTGGAATCGAGTTTTTGATGTATTTGGAATCAAGATTCATACCAGTTTCGAGTCAAGATTCATATCAGCCTGGAATCGGGTCTCGGCCCACCTGGCAATCAGGATTTGTAACTCTATGAGGTTGAGTTTCATCCCCCTTAGAATCAAAAGTCTTAAATTAACGATATCTTGCGCCTTAATTACTTAGAGCTTCATTAAGCAAACGAGATCAAAGGTCTTTAAGACCTGAAAAAGGATTCCTTAGATTTGAAGTGAATGTATTGACTAACTATTGAGCCTCAAACACAATTTCAGAAGTATAGTTGTTGGTCCTGTGATTGTGATTCATTTGAGGAATCAGAATCACGGAATACAATGAAAACCAATGGAGGCATGAGTCCCAATAATCAGAATCACGATCCAATAAAATAGGAACCATGATTCTTATTTGTAGGAATCAGTATCTCATCATGTTGGGATAGAGCCCTCCTACCTTTCAAGAATCTAATATGATCCCACACAGTGCAATGACTTCTAGAGTTATGATCTGGCGAAATAGCAATCGTGATTCCTACATTACCGGAATCATTGTCCCTGTCGATTGAGAATGGATTCCCACAATTCAAGAATCGTGCACCCATCCCTCCAGTATAGCAGAGAAGTGCTTTGTGAGAAAATATTTAAAGTGTTAAATAGATGATTAGGAATAAACATAGATGATATCATAGCCTGACCCTAATTACATATTTCAAACCAAACGTATACTATAGCTTGGTATTAGCTTGAAAGATGAAGATGTTGCATTTTCCTCTGAAACTAAAGACTGCAAGTGGCAATTTCGATCATTGTTCACCCATTTCCTTCTTCTTTTTCCCTTTTAGGGCTTTCATTCCATGCTCCACTAAATATATCAAGAGAAAACAAATGGTAAAGCATTTTTATTGATCACCCACCAAATAGGCTCCACATAATCCTTTACTTGGTACATTAAATGATCAATAATAAGCATTTAGTTATTGTAAGCATCCTATATGAAAGTATGATCTTTAGGTGGGGCAGCCACCCCAAATGTCTTACCTCGAGGTGGGACTGCCACTCACTTCGTGATTTATAGATTTTATGAATCTATTGGGTAACTTAGCAGAGATTATTGTACGTAGATTCATCTCAAAAGTTTATTAACGCTTTTTGGTTCTCACAACATCACAGTCTTGAAACCCATATCATGGATATTTAACCTTGTACAAGATTGCAACATGATACAAAAGGGTACTCAGAACTCCTACGGTAATATAGACTTGGTTCTTGGAGCTTCTCTCGCAACCTACAATTTGCGAACTTATTCCATTCAACATTTGCTTTTGAATCTTGATTCCTTGTCATTAGAACTTGATTCAATGTTAATCGAAACATTGTTCGGTGCATCTAAGGACTACACCTTTTGATGATGTCAAACTCTCTTTCAAACAACATGGATTCGCGATTCCTAGAAATTGGAATCAACATCTCGCACACGGTGAATCACATTGTTGTATAACTATGAATTGCACATTCTGTAATATGGAAACGAGATTCAGATAATAGTATGGAATGTGTTCCATGAAACTGATAAATGTGATTCCTATCTTTCAGTTTAGTGTTTTATCGTTGGAATCACAATTCCAATTCCAAACTTGAATTGCGACCTTGGCACACGATTCAAGTAAACCATAATGCGAAGTAAGTTCAGTTAATAGATAGTCGTAGTCCACTTTGGGAAATTGTCTACAAAAGATACAAATATTTTGTCATGCATTTTAAAAAAAATGTAATTTTCATTTCACTATTAAAGTTCAAGCTAGGATTTTGTCTGTGCCATGGTGTTGTCTAGGTTGTAGTATGTGTCTTCAATATAGGGGTTGCAAACGTGGAGTAATCAATTTTTACCTCCAAAAGGCATTCGACTGATAGTTGTTAAGAACTTTAGATATATGCATTTGAAAGTTATTTTATGGAACCAATACTTTGATAATGCATTCTTCGGATTACTATTTGGAGCACATATGAACTACAGGAGGCAATTGGATCGGTTTCCATGGATTTGTGGATTTGAACATTAATATTTGCTTTTGTGATATTACGATTCCAAAAAAAAAAAGGATCGATGTTTGATATTCATCGTTTCTTGCATATACGAATCATGGTACTTGATGTTTATCAATTTGAATTCTAAAATAATCGTTATATATGGAATCCAGATTCAAACAAATGTAGAATATAGATTCAACAATTAAGGACTCAAGAATCAATAAATATTAGAAATGGGATTCTATTAGTGTCGGAATTGAGATTCTTAGAATAAGTAATCGAGATTCATGAGTGCACATAAACAGATTCTGTGAAGATATTTTTTTTTTGATATCTAGATTCTGTGAAGATTACTTGTTGGAATTGGGGAATCGGGATTTCGAATCGGAATCACAAACCTGGGTGGGAGATTTTTATAACTATGGTATGTACTATGTGGAAATAACTATATGTGGAAATTGAGTGTTGTTTCAAACTTTTTAATAGTAAGCAACGATTATTTTGCATAATTAGTTAATATTTATATAATATATTAGCTGCATGTTGTTCACACATTTTTCAATGGTTGTAGACTATACTGTCCCTTTTGGGCTCTTTACTAGGCTAGTAGTTACCTTGAACTTCAACTAAATACTTGTCATAATTCTTATTATTCAACAAAGAAGGATGACCATGACTGTTAGTATATCATATAAAATTGATTGTTATTACATCATATAAAGTCACGAACTACACTGAACGAATCATCATCATCATCAAAGCCTTTTCCCAACATACTGCTCTTAAAGAATGCAAAGTTTAAATTACATAATGATACGATTTTCTTAAAAAACATTTATGAAGTTTCAATTTCTTTAAAATTTTTGTTACTTAATTAAAATATAAACTACATTTAAGGAGTGCAAAAATATTAGATTATTAAAGAGTAATAGGATTTCTTATACTTTATTAATTAAAATTTGAATTGTTAAAATTTTATTCCTAAAAAAAATGTTGTATTAATTATTTTTAATACTATATGGATTGCGCTCCTAACCTAGAGAACCTAGTTATGTGCACTTGAGGACTTAGATTTTTAACTAGATGGAGCTCAGACTTATAGAACATGTCATTCCATTCCTAGAAGTTCAGATTGAGCTCTCTAGCATATTGGGATCTCAGTCCTTGAAATGCGCTCCTAACTTAGGGAACCTAGTTATGCGTACTTGAGGACCGAGAGTTTTAACTAGATGGAGCTCAGACTAATAGAACTTGTCATTCTATTCCTAGAAGTTCAGATTGAGCTCTATAGCACATTGGGATCTCATTCCTTGAAGTTTTGAGTGTATGGATGGCGATCTTGAACCTAGGGGCCTTTTAGCCTTTCATAATTCCTCTTTCCCTGTCCAATCTTGGAAATGGTCTCTGGTCCCGGAGAAAATGGTTATCTCGGGTAACTGCAGGGTTTGGAATCCATCCTCTAGGTGATCCCTCACAGAAGAAGAAACCACAAATTTTATATCTCTCTCGGCATCCCTCCACTCGACTTTTCTTACCCTTACGGGGACGAACACCATGGTCTGGACTCCCTCTCCCACCATTTCTTTTATGGTGGCCTCTTTCTATAAGAGACTGATGCAGCCTATGTTTCCCTTCAACTCGAACTCAGTATTATCCAAAGTGTGGTCCTCCATCGCACCTCCAAAAGTTCAAGCTTTTAACTGGATCGCTTGCTCTGAACGTGCTCTTACTATCGACTTACTCCAAAGAAGAGGTATCCAAACTCCCAATAGGTGTCATGTGCCTTTGCGAGGAAGAAACGAACCCTCACTTGCTCATTCATTGCCAGATTGCCCTTCAACTCTGGAGCCATATTATCCAACTATTCGGAGTATCTTGGGTTACCCCTTCATCTATACCGGTGCTGCTATCTTGCTCTTTCGGTTCTCACTAGCCGAAGTTGGGCAGAATCCTCTGGAAAGCTTCTTTAACAGCAACCTATGGATAATTTGGCTCGAAATAAATTCAATAATTTTTCGTGGAATTAAAAGCGAACCCCCAGCTCTGTGTCATAAGATTACTTCGCGGGTAATCTTTTGGGCATCCAATCACAGACTTTACATCGGGACTTCGGCTGCTACATTCCTTCACAACTGGGAGAATTTCATTCGCCTCACTCCTCATCACACCTCAAGAGCATCCAATTGGATGTTTCCCCCTGTGGGATTCATTAAGCTAAATTTTTATGGATGCTCCCTAGGGAACCCAGGCCCAGTAGGAGCCGGAGGGGTTTCCCTCGACCATAATGGCGATGTTCTCGCATCTTACTCAGAACACCTTGGTCTCGTTGACTCCCAGTTCGTAGAGGCTACAGCCCTATTGATGGGTATCAAGAAATTCAACCCTTCCTGGGATTCCCAGTTGCACATCGAGGGAGACGCAAAAAACATTATATCCTGGGCCTCTAGAAAGGTCTCTCCTGGTACCTAGCTCATATTGTTTACGAGATTGAGCATATTTGCAGGGTTATAGACATCTCATGGATGCATATTTGGAGGATGTCGAACGACTTCGCAGATCGTCTGGCTAAGGAAGCCACTCAGAATCAGCCTTTAGCCCTCGTTTAGTTGCGACTAATATGCATGATCCTTGGTCTGGTCACAGGTCCATCTCCTTTTTTGCTCTGTACCTCGGCGGGTGGCCTTTTTCTTCCTCTTTGGCATAGCTTTTTCTCTTGTATGGGCATGTTCTATAAGCCCCTCTCTTTGGACAGCTCTTATTTTTTGCTTCTCGACGTTTTTTAGCTCGACTTCTTTTGTACAAGTCGACCCTAATCTTTGTACTCTTTTATTATAATAATATTAACCGTGAACAATCTTAAAAATAAAAACCTTGGAAATGGTTTTCATCCCGATCCCTGTAACTCTACATTGGATTGAGCAAAATTTTGGGTGTCCATACTTTCACTACAGGCTATCAGTCTAAACTGTCATATCTTGATTGGATATTTGAAAGCAAGTCTTAAGTATTTGAATTTTATCTTTTTTATATAGATGAGATTAAGGGCATCCATACTTCTAATCCTCGTGCACTTATAAAAAAAATAAAAATAAAATAAATATTTCAAAAAATAAAATAACCTAAATACCCATTGAACTTTTAAGGGGTTGTTTTTTTTCGTCATTTCATTTTAAGTTTGATCAACTTCAGTGTAGATTTTGTAACATGAAATTGCTTCCAGGTCAAGGGTGAAGGGAACATATCGTACATATGCTCTCGATACTATAGGGCCCCCGAGCTCATATTTGGTGCCACAGAGTATACAACATCAATTGATATATGGTCAGCAGGTTGTGTTCTTGCTGAGCTTCTCCTTGGCCAGGTCAGGCTTCAGTTTCTTTTTACTTTGTTTTCTCGCCTTGGACATACATTTAACCATTTCTGACATGTTTATTCATTTTCTGCATTTTGACTTCCTTGAAATTTCTTTAGCCATTGTTTCCTGGAGAGAGTGCAGTAGACCAGCTTGTTGAGATCATCAAGGTGAGAAATATTTTCCTCTCAAAATGACTCTTGAATTCATGCTATGGTTAAAGTTAATTTATGCCTTAGATGAAACTCTTGCAGGTCCTTGGAACTCCAACTCGTGAGGAAATCAGATGTATGAATCCAAATTACACTGAATTTAGATTTCCACAAATAAAAGCTCACCCTTGGCACAAGGTAAGGAATCACCCTTTGTTTGTCATACCAAGTTAGTTTTTGATTTTGGTGATAATTTTATAAACTAATACTTCCGAAAGGAGCTTGGTGTTTTCTTTTTTATATTTTCGAAATGTTCTAAGGTTGTCGCCAATAACTGATACTTTCTCATAGAATATTTAAACATTAACATTAACTTGTGTTTCTTACTAGTACACTCCTGGCATGAATAGAAAACAATTGGCTCTTGTGATTGTTTTACATGATGTGAGATATCATATGTGCATCGGAAGGCACATAGGACTATATTAATTGGGGCTGTTTCCTCAACTAACTATGAAACTACTACTTGATTTTCTGGATGTCTAGAATGGTTGATCGCCAAAATACTTCTGGTGAATCATTCAAATAATAAATGTTTCCCATCTACTATAAAGTAGGGAATGAAAGCATTATAAAGCTTGATGTCAAATTTGGCCTTTAGCTACTGTGGTTTCTTTATCTTCTTGTCTGTTTTCCTGCATGCTTCTGAGTCTTCAGTTGTTTAATATCTGAAAGTTGCTTCTTCTTCTTTCTTTCTTTCTTTTTTTTTTTTGCTTTTTCGGAATTTTCTTTTGAGGAAACTTATGTAGGTTGCTTTTCCTTTTGGATGCCTATTTTCCAGGTCTTCCACAAACGTATGCCACCAGAGGCAATTGATCTAGCTTCGCGGCTTCTTCAGTACTCACCTAATCTCCGTTGCACTGCTGTGAGTGATTCTTTCTACTTGTGCCTAGGGAATTCATTGAGCATATTTCTTTAATGGGCATGCTTTACCTGTAATTTATTAACTTTTCCAAGACAAATAATGAATGATTTGTTGGAGTGATGGTTCACATTAGAAAAATCTGTGATATCTGAAATTACTTGAATTTAAAGAAACATCCAAACTATGCCAGTTGGTGCTTCCGTCGTCTTTGGCATGTTTTCTGATATGAGGATTTTGTTGGGATGGATCAGAATCTTTCTGATTATTTTGAAGATCATTATATAAAATAGTTATACTGTTAAGTATTTTCCAAGTGCTCCTCTCTGATGTCTGGGACTGCACTGTAATTAAAAATGAGTACGAGTCCCTATCTTGTTTGTCCTCTGACCTATTTTATTATGAAAATTATATTCATTGTTCAGAAAGAAATGGTCACAATGTGGAATGACCAGCAAAGCATCTATATGCATAAAACCACAAATGTCGTAAGTTTTTTGATCGACTTGATTGGTGCTCCATACTTTAAAATACATCTTATACTATGAACCGACCAGAGTATGCTCAATCTGGAGAGGAATCCCTATTTGAACTTTTGCACACCTTTAAATTTAGACTTTTACTCGATATTTTACTTCATTTGGCTTGTCCTTCTTAGGTTTTGAAAGAAAATTCCTGTATATTTGTATTTCAAGGAATATAATATGTGTATATTGTGACTTTTTGCTTGGGTTTGCAGCTAGAAGCATGTGTGCATCCCTTCTTTGATGAGCTCCGGGAACCAAATGCTCGTCTTCCAAATGGTCGCCCTTTACCGCCGCTCTTTAACTTCAAACTAGAAGTATGCTTCCTCCCCTACAAGTATTGTTTCTCTTAAAATGTATTTGTAAAGGTTTTTACTAGCATTCCTATTAGCATATTGTTTAAACTTGGGAAATATCTAATTATATTCAATTTAAATGAATTTTACATAATTAAGGAGATTTATTGTTTCTCACTTTCAACTGACATAACCAGAGGTGGTGCTCATCGAAGTTGATAATCTTAATAGGTTACTTCCAAAATATTTGCTATCCTTGGAGATTAGGCTTCTTGTGTGACCCATTTATAAGCATTTTTTTTATTTGTTATTAAGTTTTGATAGTCAGGTTCTAACAGATGCTGACATCCCCCATCCTATCTCAAATTTCTCATACCCTTTTGGATAGGAAAATGAGCAAATAAACAAAACAAGAGTTTCTGAAACTTACATATTTAGTATGGACACTGGAGATGTGATTGTGGAGATGCTACTGACTTGTCAATCCTATATAATTGTCTAGCCTGTATGACCTGAGATGATGACTAAGTGTTGTAACTAATCACCTCGAATATGGAGATTATAAAGAATGTTGTTTTATATTTGATGTTGGTTTTGTTGGTATGGAGAGACAAAAGAGTTTCCAGTGACAGTATGTCTGCATCAAGGGTCAGCATTGAGCCCATACCTTTGTCTTAGTTATGGGCGATTTATCTAGACACCTACAAGATGAGGTACCGTGATACATGTTGTTTGCAGATAATATAGTTTTGATCAATGAGAAACCTGAAACGACATCAACACAAAAGTTATAACTTTGAAAGATGTTCTAGAATCTAAAAGTTTTAAAATTAGCCGGACTAAGACAAAGTATCTGGAATGCAAGTTTAATTATAATAGGGGTAGAGATGAGGAAGTAGTTAATATTGATGGCCAGGAGATTTAAAAAATAATACATTTTCAATATCTTGGGTCGATAATCCAGGAAAATTGAGAGATTGAGGAAAGTGTCGCTCATAGAATTAGAGTTATGTTGGGCAAAGTGGAGATGTGAATCGGAATTTCATGTGATAACTTTATACCAATGAAGCTGAAGGGCAAGTTCGATAGGACAGTTGTGAGACCAGCTTTGCTTTATGGGGTGGAATATTGGACGGTAAAAAAACAAGATATCGATAAAATGAGTGTGGCGGAGATGAGGATGTTGAGATGGATAAGTGGCAAGACAAGAAAGGGTAGAATTTTAAACGAATACATTCGAACAAAGTTAGGTACGGCATCAATAGGAGATAAGATTAAAGAGAGTATACTTAGGTGGACTGGCCATGTATATCCAGGATCAGTACAATACCCGTTAAGAGATGCGAGTTAGTTCAAGTGGAAGGCTAAAAAAGGGAAATGGGTTGGCTCAAAAGGTTATGATTGAAAGTAGTGATACAAGATATGGGGACTTATGGGCTCATTGAGGATATGGCCCCTTAATAAAGTAGAATGACAGACCGAGATTCGTATTACCAACTCCAATTAATTGAGAAAATACTTTGATGATGAAGATGATGTTGGTTTTGTTGGTGCTTGGGTATCTTTGGAATAAATTTGGCAGAGTTTCCCTTGGCTGAAGACTAAGTGAAACTCTTAACTAACTCTGACAGGCGCAGCCTTTGACTGACTGTACCTGACTGCTAGTGCCTCCAACTAATGAAGGGTCTGATTGCCAGTCAGGTTGGTTGGCAGTCTAGCTGACTGTTAGTTATGCTCTCCAATCCAAATTCGAAAAGAATACGAGATTCAGATATCCAAAAAATTGAAATCTACACTTCACTCCAAGTTGAACGGAGTTCAAGGTCAGATATCTGAGAGACTGAGGGAGAGAGACTCAAATAATATTTAAATACCCTGAACTTGGAGGCACGAGATGTTTTCACTTTCTTCTCGATGAACATCTTCCAACTCAGCTAAAACACTGAGATGTAATGGAGTGCCAGTGAGCACACTCCTAGGATGCAACTCGTCCAGTGGAGCACCTTCTGAGGTTAGTGCTTCGAAACTTGACTTAACCACAATGACACCAACTGATTTGCCCTCAAATCCATAAGGATTGATCGAAATAGTTCTAAAAGACATAATCCAAATCAAAGGAGGTTTTTTGTTTTTTGGAATTTTTTTTTTTTGTGTTTTTTGTTTTGTTGGGGGACGGAAGGATGGGGAAGGGGAAGGGATGGGTGGGTCTGAATAGAAATGTGGAGAGAAATTGTCCTCTCCATGTGATACATAACCAACATGTGTCATACATGTCCACCTTCTTTTCAAAGAGAGAGGG
>NW_006497025.1:213259-240121 GCF_000471905.2 Amborella trichopoda
GGATTATCTCAAAATTTATTTTTATATCTACTTATAAAATTTTAAATTTCAAAAATGGTTAAAATCAAGTAGATCTATAAACATATAAAAAACTTGAAAATGGACGGTTTAGATAATATGTTGTGAAATGCACTATTTCTGAGACTTAAAATCTTTTTATTTTTCATGGTCATACATCTCGATGTCGAGATGATCAATCAAAGGGTTTTTCAACATTAAAGCTACCTTTTTTGATGGATTTTTGAGGTGCATCCGTAGTTCTACATTATTAGGTTGCATCCTTATATAAACGTTTTCCCTACATAAATTACTAATTTTGGACCAAAATGTAATTCTGGTAAATATAACCTGTCTGTAAGTAATTTTTCCAAAAAGTAATAGAAACTTAAATTTAGCTTCTATCTTGAACTTTATTTACATCAACACACATGTTCGATGTTCATCTAGACACAACAGATATGCCATTAGACATAGTTAGATGTGTTTGCCATGTGTCTTAAACAAATTTTGACTTTGACGCAAATTTCATTTGAGACAGATGTCTCTTGGCATGTGAAACATCGACGCACGTGTCCAAATACTGGACAAATGCATCCGACATTTGGGCACGTGCATCTATGGCTACATTGCTCGTGTCCAAAACTCTTGATGCAATTCTCATTACTATTGGGCATACACGTCCATAATTTGGAGCCCGTGTTTTATCTTTTGGAAGTTAATTTTATTATTTTCATTAAAAATTCAAAAAAGTTAATTTATTATTTGAAATGTTATGATGATGATTATGATGATGGTATATATGTATGTATGTCACTATGCATTGTACAAACTTGTATGCATGTGTTCTACTTGACTTAATGAAATATAGTAATGCAAGTTTGATTGTTCGAATCCGAATTGGACACAGATTCTGGTGCAATGTCATCGTATCATAGATTTAAAAGTGACAAATACTTCTAAGAGATTATTTGGTCGTGTTCATGTTTTATTTGGGAGTCATTAATCTGGGATCTGTGTCTCTCTCACTAAGAGTGCCACATGATTTGCATCCCCATGCAGACTTCCTATTAAAGCATGCTTACAATGGCTCTAATGTCCAGTATATGATGTACTCTTATCGACGGTTTTAAAATGCAGCCGAATCGCATCCCTCCACATATGCGGCTGCATCTTGCATAGCCCACATATGCAGCCGCATCTTGCATAACTCACATATGCGGCTAGCGAGTGATGTGAAAAGAAGCCACTCGAGAATGGGTATTTTTTACTTTTTAAGCCCTGAAAAAGGGGGGAAAGGGTATGGGGGGGTATTAAACCCCCCAAACTACCAAAAACAGCCCACATCCATGGCCTTCATCAAATCGATCAAAAAAACAAAGTGACGGAAATTTTATTTTTTTTGAAATTCTTAGATTTTCGTATTAGTTGATCTTTGGTTGTTGATTTGTTTCTTTTGGGTGTTGATTTGAGGAAGTTTTAGCAAAGTGTTGATTTGAGGGTTTCAAGGGCCGAGAAGAAATCGATATTTGTTTCTTTTGGGTGTTTGTAACTTTAAAGTTTGTGGTTGCAAGTTTGTGATTATGGTTATTGAATGATTTATGAAGCTAGTTTCAAGTTTCTAGTTTTTTACTTACTAATGTCTTCTATGATCTATTTGGAGATAATGGTTACGAAATCCCCGACAGCTGATCCTTTTGGAGTTAATGAATAATTTAAATACCTACTATCACATAAATCACCTCCATAATTTAAATACCTAGTTTCTAGTTTTCTTTGCATTAACCTATTTTTTAGATTTTTCAGATTGTTTTTTATATTTATTGACCGCATCGGCTTTCCAATGCATCGGGCTGCATACCGCATTTTAAAACACTGCTCTTATCTAAAATGTGTATCTTTGTTGCTTGGCGCATGTATTGGCCATGGCAAGCATTCAAAGTAGCAGTGGATTTCATTGGCCTACCATTGTGTGATTGCATTTCCTTTTTTTTTTCCTTTTTTGTCTTTTGTTGGGGGCTGGGATTTTGTATATGGAACACTAGTAATTTACGATTTTCTCTTTTCGAATATTCTATGTATGTGATTTGGTTTGCTATTTATGTGATTTTTATCAAAAGTTTCTATTGTGATTTGAAGTAGAATATGATAAATACATGACTTGGTTGAATTGTTCACAGAGAGATGCCTAGCAAAAGCTTGTCCGGTTACCTTTCCCCTATCATTGGGAATTTGAGTCAACTTCAAACATTGTAAGTTAATAGAAACATTCTGTTTAATGGATGTTTTGAAACAATATTTTACCACCTCTATCCTTGTAATTTTTTAATGCAAGTTAGTTGTATCCATGTGTAGTACATAGCATATAACTATATTTACTAAACCTTATATATGCAAAGAATACCTGCATCAAAATGACAAAGGTTTCTTACTATGAAGGGAATCCAGTAGATATGTCGGTTTTCGGGAAATATCTTGCTAAATAATGTTAAACCTGTAATCTATTTTTTTTACTTATTTATGTAATTAACTGCTTTCAATTTGACCTGGATGAAAGGAGCTGAACCTATAAATATTTGTGATAGATGGTTTATCTTATGTCATTTTCTTTGTGGTTAGCTTTGTCATCGATGTATTATCGCCAATTGCTTTTATATCTTGCACCATTACTTTCCAATCTGCATATTTTTCCTAATAGAGCATGTGATTTCTAATTTTCCATGTCATTCTTGTAAGAAAGGGTGTTGGTTTGTTCTGTTTTGACAAAATCATTACTGGCGAAACTCAAATTGTTCCAAAATTACAAACTATGATGCCATTGATCATGAAGCATGCTTGGGCTTTCTCCTAAGATCAAGAGGGTATTTGCAGGTTATTGCAAGACAACAATCTGGCAGGTCCTATTCCAGTTGAACTAGGAAGACTTACAAAGCTTCAGACTTTAGACCTCTCTGTCAACCAATTTGTTGGTGAAATACCAAGTTCTTTGGGCTTTCTAATGAACCTTAATTACTTGTGGGTGTCTATCTGAATTATAATGAGAAACCTTCCTTGACCTTCTATTGCCCACTTAGTTTTCATGAATTGTGAAAACAAATTTGGTATCTTAACAATTTCCGTAACTTAATTTCGTAGGAGACTTACCAAAAATGGACTATCTGGACCAATTCCAGCACTCGTTGCCAACCTATCAGGAATTATATTCTTGTATGTGTTCCCCTTGTTGCATTTGGGTCTATTTCCCTTTCTTTCAGTAGTAGCGTTATTTTGTTTGGAAAGTAATACACACCCATGGACTACAGAAAACAATGTTTTATGAGGCGCTTAAATGAAATGATGGGTCGTGATGCAGAGAATGTATTGCCTACCAGTTACAGGACATTATGCAGTGGTGGCTCCCATTCTCCATCACTGTCTATTTCATTGGCAGTCGCAACCCTAATTGCCTTGTGTTTCCTGTAGTCCATAGGACAATAATATACATTCCCTATTTTGTCAGGATTTTCTTTCTTTCTTTAAAATTCTACATCACCATCAGATTGTTTGTGAATCAGGGATTTGTCATTTAACAATCTCAGTGGTCCTGCTCCAAGAATACGTGCTAAAGATTACAGGTGAGACAAGTTGGATTCTTATTGATGATCTCTTTTCGTACTTCTTTGTCTTCTATTATTTTATTTATCAACAAAACTTTATTGCTGTTTAACTGGAAGTGGGGTTTACTTACGAGTAATAATTAAAAACAAAACTGGAAATGGGGTTTACAGTGTTGCAGGAAATGGGTTTCTTTGTGCATCATCATTCTTAAAAGGCTGCATAGATACTCCAAAGCCAATAATGCGTAAGTTTTATCAAAATCACATGAATAATTCATAGCTCCCTATGATATTTATAACAAGTGTACATTTACTTATTTTGCAGAGGCCGAGCCATCTCGACACCCTTATGATCATCGAGCAGTGATTGCTATTGCTGTAAGCCTTGGCTGCATTTCTGCACTATTGGTTTTCTTTCTAGTGTTTTTGTACTGGCAGCATGCATCCAAGCGACATATTCACTTTGCTTCCTATGGTACTTTCTGTCATGACACACCGATCTATTCTCTTAGATGAATTATCACATGACTCTCTCTCTCTCTCTCTCTCTCCCTCTCCCTCTCGGTCTGTTGGTCGATCGATATCATATCTATAAGTAGATGGAATGATAGATGGATAGATAGATTAATTGGTAGGGACAGCAGGATGTGCATTTTCTAGAGAATGCACATGCACTCCCAATAAAGCATATATTTCACATACTTTTAATTTTGCTTTTCTGCAGAGAAACATGAATGTGAGGTTGATATTGCGAATTTGAAGAGATTTTCATATCGGGAACTTCAAATCGCTACTGATAATTTTAATCCCAGGCGCATCTTAGGCCAAGGAGGTTTTGGGGTGGTTTATAAGGGTTTCCTACAAAATGGGGCTGTGGTGGCTGTGAAAAGGTTGAAAGATCCAAGTTTTACTGGGGAAGTCCAGTTTCAGACAGAAGTAGAAACCATCAGCTTAGCTTTGCACCGTAACCTTCTTCGGTTATATGGATTTTGTATGACTTCAAATGAAAGGTTGCTTGTATACCCATATATGTCAAATGGCAGTGTGGCTGATCGCTTAAGAGGTTTGCTTCTTGGAAAATAACTAATTTTCTAATCAGATTACATGACGAAATACAAAATCTAGAGAATTTAAAACTTTAGGTGTATATTTATACCACTTCTTTGGTTTTGTTGATATTTATTTTTAGAATTTGAGTTTACCATTCTTGCATGACATTTATCTATTTCAAGACAATGTTATCAAAGATTCTCAATAAGTTCACCTAGGAGAATGTGAATCACAGTGTCTCAACGATTATGATGTATGTGGCATAATTTGCAAACTAGAGGCCTACAGCCTAAAACATTTCATGAAAATTTAGGCTGGATTAAGGGTTGAACAAACATGAATAATGTACCAAAAGATTACCAGTATGGAGCAGAAGAGATATGTCTCATAGCATACGTACACTTGTAATGACTTACCAAGATGTACTTCTCACTATTAATTGACCCATGCGGCATAGAATTAAATCATGTAGTTATATTTAATCACCATGCATATATTTATCCTGATATCCTCGTAAGTTCCTTGCGCAGACAATCTCTGCGACAAGCCAGCTTTGGATTGGGAAAAACGAGTTCGAATTGCTATTGGGGCTGCTCGGGGCCTTCTGTACCTTCATGAACAATGTAATCCTAAGATCATACACAGAGATGTAAAAGCTGCCAACATATTGTTGGATGATAGTTTTGAAGCAGTTGTAGGTGATTTCGGATTGGCGAAGCTTTTAGACCGGAGGGACTCACATGTCACTACTGCAGTGAGGGGCACGGTAGGACACATTGCTCCAGAGTATCTCTCTACAGGGCAGTCCTCTGAGAAAACTGATGTTTTTGGATTTGGAGTACTTCTTTTGGAGCTTATAACAGGGCAAAAGGCAATGGGTGCTGACCGTTCCCTTAATCATAAGGGCATCCTTGACTGGGTAAGCTGGAATAAACTTTCTCTAGTATTATATTCTTGAATTGCTACTCTGATTTGAGTTAATTATTTGAGATTCACAAGGTTCTTTGCTTCTGGAGAATTGAACTATCCATATGGGAACTATCTCTGAATTAATTAGAAATGCATGCTTCAGAAAATCAAGGGTATTCTTGTTGTATGAAGAGTAGGAATCTGTTTTCTTGCCCCCGGGTGCTCCAATAATTTAGAGAGCCTTGATGGGTCGTCTTCTGTTATTGCACATGACTGCAATTTCCACCTATGCTATTTGTTGAAATATTCCATTCAATGTAGCATCTGAACTAAATTTCAGAAAATATCCCCATATTTAGCACTATCCGGATATTTGACTAGATTAGTTATATCTTATGCCCTCTCAAGGAAAATCAGAAAAGTTGGTTTGGATGTTTTTATCGCTTCATTGGAACCTGCACAACTCCCCCTTTGATCGCAGAGAAGTGAACGCTGCCGATTCAATTAATTTTCAGCATTACCAATTATGTCTTAGCAAATTGGAATAGAAATTCTTCGTATTATTACTTTCTGGGTTTTTCAATGTTTTGTTTTCCACTGTTGATTTCTGATCAAAGTATGATCAGGTGAGATCTGCTTTTGAGGAGAAGAGACTGGATCAGATGGTGGATAAGGATCTCAGTGGCTACTTTGATGGGTCAGAAATAGAGTGCATGGTGATGGTGGCTCTGTTATGCACTCAGTCTAATCCCAACCTTCGACCAAAGATGTCCGAAGTAGTCAAGATGTTGGAAGGTGGCCCGGGCGCTACTGAACATTTAGAGAGACCAGACATCAGCTATGAAAGATGTCATAGTTTTTCAAGAACTGGAGCTGATGTTCTTGATGGGTCTTCTTCCATAATTGAAGCTATGGAGCTCTCTGGTCCACGATGAGGTAAGATGTTTTTCGTGTAAAGAAAACCATAGAAGGTAGGCCTATTTTAGAGCTCTGAATTGGTTAGTGTCAATATGTTTTGATTTTTCTCAATTGGCAAAAGAGGTGAAGATTGGTTCTGGTGCCTATGATCATTTGATCAAATTTGGGTTTTCTCCAGAACTGGCGAGATGTAATTGTACAGCTCATTTGACTTCAAATTAAATGGTTTAAACTATGTATCTTCTAGTTGGAGAAGGCATTATTTTACTTTATGGCCTTCAGTCACTTAGCTGAAGCTAGGGATGGGCTCTGTCCTGCACGGCCTGGTAATCTAGCCCCATGGGTTGCACCCAAGGGGCTTGGCCCAAAGCGGTTGGTGGTGTTGGCTGTAATTATTTGATCAGTAGTGGGTTTTCTTCAGTATTTGCAAGATGTAATGTGCAAAGCATTTGATTTAATATTAAATGGTTATCTTCGAGTTGGAAAAATCTTTATTTTACTCCATGGGCTTTAGTTATTAGCTGGAGCTAGGGATTGACTTGGGCCTGTGCAGACTCAACTTGTCTGAATCAAGCCTGGTAATCCGGCATGGAGATTAGGTGCCAGGGGACCTTAGTGGGTAGACTTGGCCCACCCCATTAGGTATTTTTTTGGATTGAAAGATTGAATTTTTAAGTATAATAAATTGGAGTTCAATGTTGAGTAAAGGGATTGTATATTATGAGATTATTTATCTTTATTATAAGGTCACAATTACTGATAGACATTAGAAGTTAAATTGGATGGCTTGGTGTGTCACAAAGTTCTTTGAACTTCGAGTCTAATCAATGACACTCTTACAACCACCAAATCTAAATTCTGATGGACAAGAGTGATTATGACCTTGTCAAAAGTAAATGGTTTCTTGATATACTTTTCCTCTAGTAAAAGGGGGCAACATTAAGACATTATAACCAGTTATATTTGAAATCGAACTTTAAATAAATGAAGTAGCACTATGTTCCAAAAGAATAGTAATGAGCTGATTCATTGGATTCGAGTTTCATAGCCATGATCCAAGTAAGCTCCATTAGTGGGGTTTTATAGCAGCAGCAATCCAACTCCCATTTGTCACCACAATTAATTGGCTATCAATTGCCTCAAATGGATTTTGATTCCATTTTGAGTTTTATGAGCTGAAATTCGATGCACTGATAGAATACAATAAGAGCCATTGCATTGTACATAAGAGGTAAACCCATAGAGCATGACTTGAAAACCTGCTTGCTCGTTGTCATGCCCTTAACTCTTTCCTCTTGGGCATGGGGTGGGGGTGATTGGGAGTGTTTGACTTGATGTGAGATGAAAGTTTGTTTAAATCAGGTCGTTAATACTAGGCCAAATCATAGGTGTCTACAATCGTCCCACATGTAAATATCCAATACTATACTCCTTGCGGGCTCATCAACCCAATATGTGTAAATTGGATGGCTAAGATGAGCCATTCCTCTACTCAAACCCATCATGGGCCCTAAAATGGACTGTCCAGTGTCGGTGCGGCTGTTAATGGGCCCTGCTGCCTGTGGGCTTTCAGGTCGAACCTAGTTTTAGGCTGGGGTTTTGACCACGGCCTAAGGGGTTAGCCTCAGGCTAGCAGTGGCCTGAACTGAATTTTTTTAGTTACATATATACACATTTAAATACTGGTCATCCCCCCCCCCCCCCGGAGACTGATGCTGAAAAATTTTAAAAACTCTAAATTTTTATTTTTTTTATTTTTTTTATTTTTGTTAGTTAGGAATTTTTATGGGCTGCATAATAGGGGCGTCAAACTTTTTCTCGTATTGGGTGAGAATTAGGGAAGATTAGGGTTGATTAAGTCATTGGTCTTAAATAGGGTAAAAATGATTTAGATAAATTTTATTTGTATGTTTATGTTTTAACAATGTAGGCAATGTTTGTTTTAAAGAGTTTTTTTATTAGCTGAAATCGTGGGAAGATATGTTATGGATATTTTCTAGAGGGTGGTTTTTAGAAGGCGGGAAGTTATCCTGTTAGAACCCAAATCACTATTTTTTCTTAGTCCAAATCTTTTAAGATGTGAGGAGAGAGAAGATCGGGGGATGATGTAAGGAGAGAGAATAGGGGGTGACGTGAGGAAAAAGAAAGTAGGGGATGAAGAGAGAGAAGATTGGGAGAGAGGCAAACTACATGTAAATTAGAGAGGTTTTTTTTAAGTTATGATTTATTTTTCTTTTTAGTCTCTTTAAAAGAAGATCTCCTTTTATTGTAAAGCAGTGAGAATTGAATAATATTTGGTTTTGTGAAGATATCGTTTTTTGGGTGGATTTCTTTGCAGACTTTGAGAGAGGTTATACTCTCTTAATTTTTTTCTTTTTTTATTTTTATTATTCATGTGTTATTTTTCTCCCTGCATCAATTGGTATCAAAGTAAGTAAGATATAGAGATTTAGTTTTTTTTTGGAAATGCCACCAAAAGCTAATTAAGCTAATCATACTCCTGTTATGGATGATCGCTAGGCACTAGCTATAGAAAATTTGACTAAAGCTATAGAGGATGTTCGAAACGCAGTACGTGAGATGAATCAAAAGATGCAACGATTGGATCAGAGGTTGCAACAGTTGGAGAACAATGTTCATCGTGAAGAAGGTGCTCGTAGCCATATTGATCATGCACTAGTAGTCCCACGACAAACCTAGGGTGTTGATTTCGAACGTAACAAATATTATAGGTTAGATTCGTATCTTATAGAGCGACCACAAGATTTTGGTATCAAAGTAGATCTCCCGGAATTTCATGATAAGCTGCATATCGAAGTTTCTATGGGTTAAGTGCAGTTGAGAATTATTTTGAATTGAGTGAATTGCCAGAAGAATGTAAGGTTAAACTTGTTGCTACCAAGCTCTAAGGCTATGCTGAGGCCTGATGGGAGCAAGTTCAACAATTATAACTTCGTAGTGGAAAAGGAAAAATTATTGACTGACAAAAGATGAAAAAAAAATTGAAAAAAAATATTCTTCATGCGAATGATAGGCAAATTTTTCTTTCAATAACTCCAAAATCTTCGTCATGATTTGGATTTTCTTTCAATAACTCCTAATCGTAGGTTGAAGACTAGTTATATATCGAGCAACCTTTTGTTTTTTATTTTCGTGAAGCTCTCTTTTTATTATAAAACGGTACATGATAATTGAATAAAATTTGTCTTGTGAAGAGATCGTTTTGGAGCGAATTCTTTTACAGATCTTGAAAGAGATAATATATTCTCTCAACTTTTTTTTTTTAGTTCCCGTGTTATTTTTCTCCCAGGAATCGATCCAAAATTTCAAGCTCGAGCGCAGCCTTGTCGTCATGACTTCGGGCTAGGCCCAGGTTGGGCATGAAAACAAATTGTCGGGCCTGGTCCTACCTTGCATAACTTTGGGCCTGAGCTGGCCCAGCCCCAGGTGGGCCAGTTAACATATCTAATTGTCCTGCAACCTAGTGCGTGTCATATAGCTTTTTGTATGCCACGAGTACTAGTATTAGCCTCCCTTCTCTTAATATCTATTATTTTATACATAAAGTCCTCTTTTTTTTTGTTGACATTTGTCCTTTAATTTTTCATAATTGTCCTGTAATTTTTTAATTTTTCTCTATTTTGACCTTCTATTTATTGAAAAAAATTTCAACTCTCTTCTATCATTTGCTCTCTCTCTCTCTCTCTCTCTCTCTCTCTCTCTCTCTCTCTCATTACTTGTAATGTTATTTCCATTCATCATTATTATTCACATATGGCCCTCAACTTTTTGTATCTCTCTTTCTCTCTCTACAATTAACTAAAGTTCTCTACATTTTCTCTCTCCTCCCAATTCCCATCCATCCCTGCTACATTTCTCTTCCTCTTCCCGTTCCCCTTCCCTGCCCTTTAATAATCTCTTCTTCTCTACATTTATGTATATTAAGTTCTTATTTAATACAATACATATAATAATTATGTTCTTAATAATACAAATTTAAATAATGCAATTAATATCATAATTAATTATATAATTAAAAAATAGCTATTCAAATTATAATTGTTTTCTATTTATAATACAATTTAATAATCTCTTCTTCTTTCACATGCATCTATATTAAGTTCTTAATGAATACAATATATATACTAATTACATTCATAATATAAAAACTACTTACCATTATTGAAAGTTATATTTTATATTATCCAAATTTAATGATAAAAATTTAAATAGTGTAGTCAATATCATAATTAATTATTTAATTAAAATTATCTATCCAAATTATAGTTTAATTATTTACTATAATTCTATTATTAAAATGATGATAATCAATTATTAATTAATATACAATAGGTTTAATAATAACAATAATGTAAGTTCCTACAATTTCTTAATTTTTCTCTATTTTGACATTCTATTTGTTAAAACTTGCTTCCAACTCTCGTTTTATTAATTGCTCTCTCTCTCTCTCTCTCTGTACTTACTCCTAACGTTCTCTTTCTTTTTTTTTTGAACATTAATGGAAAGCTTCCATTAATCAAAGTAAGAGTACAAGGTATATAATAGTAAAAAGGAAAAACCTATGAAAAAGGTAACCCTCAAAGAAGAGGAATTAAACCCTTGTTTGGCAAGAGAATGAGCTTTTTCATTTGCCTCATGGTAACAATGTTGAAGATCAGCATTTTGTAGCCAATAATATATCTCTAACTCATAAAAATAGCCCTTAACTTTAATGGTATATTGGCTTCTCTTTTACTCCAAGCAATAATATTGGCTGAATATCCTTCTACAATTTTACCCCTTTCCAATCTAGAAATCAATTTTAATCCTTCTAATAAACCTCAAGCTTCAGTCTCATTTGCTGTGGTGGTACCACAGGGGCCGCCTGAGTAGGAACAAATAATATGACCCAAATTATTTCAAATGAGTCCATCCAAACCAGTTGTCCTTTGATTTCTAGAGGAGCTTCCATCGAAATTGAGTTTGTACGAATCAGAGGTGGTGATTTCAAAATAGCCGCTCTTCGGGTAATACTGATAATACCTGGAGTTGCCACTACCAAAGGGTTGTTGATAATGAAACTTTTGGGGATGAAACCACTATCCTTATGGGAAGAGAACGAATCTGTTGCCACTGCAATAATGTTTGATTTCAGCATAGATAAATTAGTACTAATACTTCAAACACTTTTCTATTTCTCTCCTTCCACACACTCCAAAGAAGACTAACCCAAATAGATCTCTATAGGATGATATCCACTTTCGAAATAGGTTGAGATATCCATTGGTCAAGTAACATCTTGACATTTTGAGGAACCAGTATGAACAAATTGAGGCATTGACAGGCTCAATCCCAAAGATTAACTATAAAAAGGCACGATAAAAATAGGTGTTGGGCTGATTAATCACTCGCCTTACATAGAGTACAAATATTGGTGATGATACATCGTTACTTCCTTAAATTATCAACTGTTTTTAATTTATTATGACATAAGATTCATCAGAACAATTGAACTTTAAGAGGCATATATAGCTTATTGATATTATGAAGACCCGGATCCAACTACCTACTACGATCACAAAACACGACGTCATACGTGGACTTCACAGAGAAATCACCTGATCAAGTAAGATCCCATAATATGACCCCCAACTTTATATACCTCTCCAGCTTTCTTTCTCTCTATAATTAACTAAAGTTGTCCTCCGCATTCTCTTTCCTTCCAATCTATCTCTCCCCACCCATCTATCTCCATTACATGTCTCTCCTCCTTCCCCTCCGTCTAAAAATCTCTCCTCTCATACGCATGCTTTATTAAGTTATTAACTTTATTGAAAGCTATTTTTTATATCATACGAATTTGATAATAAAAATATTAACAATATAATTAATATAATTTAAAAAAGATGTGATTTCCATAAGGTCACAACCTTAAACAATCCAATAAAAGCGTACCTTTGAATTTTATCATAAATGTAATTTTGGTATACAAAATTCTTAGGATGGCTTAAAAATCTATTTTTATCTCTAAATATAAAATTAAACTCTAAAAATGGTCCACATCAAGTAGATCTATAAATACATGAAAATATCGAAAATGAACAGTCCAGATAATGTGTTGCATGATACACTATTTTTCGATCTTGAAATATTTTTTCTTTTTATATCAAACATCTCGTTGTCAAGATGATCAATTAGAGGGTTTTCCAACATTAAAACAACAATTCTACATTTTAAGGTTGCAACCTTATATAAATGTTTTCCATTTAAAAAATTTCTATCAAAAATATAATTTTGTTTATTTATTATAAGGGAAAATTTTATATAGGGATGCAACCTTAAAATATAGAATTACATATGCAGTTCAAAAAACTATTGGAAAGGTTGTTTTAATGTTGAAAAACCCTCTAATTGATCATCTCGACATCGAGATGTATGAATATTAAAAAAATAAAAAAATTGAGTTTCAAAATAGTGCACCTTGCAACATATTATCTAGACCGTCCATTTTCAAGATTTTCATGTGTCTATAGATCTACTTGATTTTAACTATTTTTGAAGTTTACAATTTTTTAAGATATAAAAATAGATTTTAAGATAATCTTAAAAAAATTTACAACAAAATTATTGTTTAAGGTTGCAACCTTACAGGAACCGCACCCTTATTATAATCTTATTATTATTTTGGTAATTACTATTAAATATCATGATTTCACGTGCATACTGCTTGTAATTGAAAGCACCGCGTAAATGTTCGTTACTCATCTCCCTCTCTGTCTCTCTTGAGGTTTGCTCAAATCTTATGCTATGGCAGCACAGCTATGTAACCTCTCATTATATTTGACTTCTCACAAATGAAACCTAGTACCATTTTAAACCCAATTCCCAATCTCTTTATCTCCTTCACCAGATCGTTCTGCCCCGTTTCTAAACCATCAAGCCCCTCGAAATTCAATGGCGAAGAACCCTCTATCTCTGTAATCAGCGCAAAAAACTATGGAATGTTGCTAGATTCCTGCATCGAAAGTAATCATCAAACAAAGGGAAGGTTAATCCATGCAAAGATCTTGATCACTGGTTTGGGCCAAGACCCATTTCTTGCTTGCAAGCTTATCACCTTTTATTCGGCCTCAAAAAATGTCATTCTCTCTAGACTGGTTTTCAATGGTATCCTTGAGCACAATGTCTTTTTATGGAATTCCATGATCAGAGGATATGTTGTTAATGGGTTTCATGAGCAGGCCTTGGCTTTATTCTATAACAAAAGAGCCGCCGGGATGAAACCCGATTCCTACACGTTTTCGTGTGTCCTCAAGGCTTGTGCTCTCTTGTCTGATCGCAATCAAGGTAAGGTATTACATGATTTAGTAAGGGAAAGTGGGCTTGAGGAGGATTTGTTCGTCTCGAATTCATTACTCTCAATGTTTTGCAGATGTGGGAGATTCGAACATGCGATCCAATTATTCAATAAAATGCCTGAAAGAGACAGAATATCATGGAATTCAATAATAACTGGTTATATAGAACATGGGTTTTTTGATGAAGCTATGGAAATGCTTCAGAAGATGATTGAGAGTGGATATAAACCAGATAGTGTCACCATTTTAAGTGCACTGGCAGGATGTCCTTTGGCTTTAGGAAGAGAAATTCACGGCTATGCTATCAGAAATGGATTCCACTCTACTTTCAGAGTACGTAATTCACTGGTTTCTATGTATGGAAAATGCGGTAGAAATGATTATGCAAATATTTTGTTTAGGAATTCAATCAAGAAAGATAAAGTGGCTTGGAATGCATTGATTTCTGGTTATGCCCAGAATGGCTTTTTTGATGAAAGCTTAGCTCTCCTCCATGAAATGAGACTCACAGGATGTCATTGTGATACAATTACCTATAGTGGGATAATTTCTGCATTTTCTCAGAACGATAGGCCTCATGATGCTCTCCGGATTTTCACCCAAATGCTCGATTTGGGCTTGATTCCTGATGCTGTTACTATCACCAGTATTCTCCCTTCGTGCTCAGATTTACAGTTCTTTGACTACTGTCAAGAAATCCATGCCTACACTTATAGACACAGTTTGGAGACAGATATCAGAATCAGGAATGCCCTGATATCAGTTTATAGCAAGTGCAAATCAATTCAGAGAGCCCATCAAATCTTTACACAAATTTTTGAGAGAGATGTGATTTCTTGGAGCACAATGATTGCTGGATACGCACAAAATGGCCATCATAATGAAGCCATAAACACTTTTCGAGATATGTGTAACACTAAAACCACGCCTAACCCAATCACAATTACCAGTGTCTTATCAGCTTTTGCCCAAACTTCCAGCCTCAAACCAGGAAAGGAGCTCCATTTGCATGCACTGAAACATGGGTTATCAGATCATACATATGTGGGTAGTGCCCTAATTGACATGTATTCAAAATGTGGGAAAATTGAGGAATCCCGAAGGATTTTCGACAGAATTAGCGAGAGAAACCTTGTGTCTTGGAATGCTATGATATTAGCATATGCTATACATGGTCAGGGTGGGAAAGCTCTCGCGCTTTTCAAGAAAGTCGAGAAGCCTGATCATGTTACTTTTCTTTCTATTTTATCAGCTTGCAGCCATGGTGGTCTAGTTGATCAAGGAACTGAGATTTTCAACAGCATCGAGAACTTCGGATTGAGCCCGAGTGAGGGGCACTATGCATGTATGGTGGACATGCTTGGTAGAGTAGGGCAGGTCAAAGAGGCATTGGATTTGATAGAGAAAATGCCTGTGAAAGCTGGTGTGGATGTATGGATGGCTCTTCTTGGAGCTTGTAGAATACACAGTAATTTGAATATTGGGATTTATGCAGGGAGGAGAATAATAGAGTTGGGTAGTGAGAACCCAGGTTTTTATGTGCTCTTTTCAAATTTTTTAGCAGGTTTTGGGAGGTGGGAGGAGGTGGAAGAGGTGAGGAGGTTGATGGAGGGGAGAAGAGTGAAAAAGAGAGCTGGGTGTAGCTGGATAGAGGTTGATCACAAGGTGCATGCTTTTGCTGTGAGGGATATGACACATACCCAACAGGAGTGTATATACCGCATGGTGAGGCATTTGAACATGCAGATCAGTTGATTCCTTATAAGGGGTTGCCAAGAGGGTAACCTGTTGTCTTACAATCTCAACTTTACATGTCATTGATTTTGCATCACTAAAGTGATTATAATTTAATTAGTCTAAGAGTATCAAAAAGTAATTAACTTAAAATGATATTACCTAAAATTGGAATAGACATAAGCAGAAACGCTCCTTGCACATGTCACACATCCCCATGCATAAATACTTAAAAACCAAGAATTGTAAAATATTTAACAAGCCCTCAGGGGTGGGAAATTTGTTGGTACCTGTGTATGGCCATGGGTATTTAAACGTGCAATATTTTTCTCTCATATAATTTAATGCTTATCACTAAAAATAGAATCTTCTTAAAGAGAGATTTTCAAGATTACAGGGCCACGTTTTCTCAGATATTTCAGGAGGAAGCCGACCAGGATTACAGGGCCACGTTTTCTTAGAGATTTCAGGAGGAAGCCAAACGTTGAAGAACGGCCTCCTCTATCCCTCTTTCTCCAACCTCCTCTATCCCTCTTCAAGGAGGGTTTCATGGTCGATACATAGAAATTTATAGAGTTTTCATAGTTCTAATAAAAGCCTAATCTTTGTGATCGATAGTTTAAAGACACTGCCCTTAATCTTAGGAGTTGGTCCATATCTTCCCTCAAGATTTTTCAACATTGGTATCAGAGCAGATTGTGGAAGCGTAGTGGGTTCATAACCTATAGATCCCAATTTTTTTTTGGTATTTTATATATCTATATTTTTTTCTGAGTTTAATTTACAGTAACTTTGATATTGTGCTTTGTCATTCACGTATATCTTGCTGTAAATTTTTTTCTAACCTTAAATTTGATAGTCTGAATTTATTCATTTTTTATAAATTTCTCTCTCTTAATTTATTGCTCCTTATTTGTGATTTAGTGTTTGTTTTTTATTGATATTGTTTGTTTTGGAATATTATCTCTCCATAAATTCTTTTCCATATTTTCTCTCTCTAGATTGCGTTTGACTTATGTGATCATAGCGTACTCGGATGAGTCATCTATTTAATCTTTTGTAGAGAAAAGTTAAAGAGATAGAGACACTAGAAGAATCATCAAAAGAATAAGAAGAGAGAGAAAATAAGTTTAAGATTGTTGCAGAAGAGTTATCTTAACTTAGCATATGCCTCAATATTAGGTTCTCTCTCTACGTCTCAATATTCCGGCTCTCTCTAGAGTAGGAATATAGTTATTTTTTCTCTCAGATCAAGTTGCTGATACAATACATACTTGAACCCACGGTCAAGTAACAGAAAATAAGGCAAATAATTCTTCTCTCTATTTTTTAATAAAATTAATAATAATAATAATAGTAATTTGTAAAAAAAGAAAAAAGAAAAAAGGTGAACATCTAAATTTACGTATTGTTATATACCTTTTTTAGTAGCCATGGACTGCTGAAAATCAGGCGGCTGACATCTTTTTCCTCCATCTTTTTGTTGCTGAAAATTAGTGCATATTATTATTATTATTAAATCTTATTATGCACGCGCCCATTCTATTGGAGTACATGCTTATATATCAATTGCATATTTTTATTTATTTTTGTTTTTTTTATTTGCATAATAATTGTCACTGCATTGCATAATTATCTTATGCTTTGGTCTCTTTAAGTTAGAAAATTTCATGATCTTGATTTTGTGAATTTTTTTTTTTTTGTGATTATGCAATGCCATATTTTTTGTTGAAAAATATCAAATATCATTGTAGACTCTCTATCTCGTGCTTAGACATATTCACATATTTATGAAAATTATTCTTATGCAAGATTTGACATAAAAGTAGTTGTTGCCTTTATTAATTTTTTGTTGCATCACAGCAGTGCGAGCATAAACTGTTTGAGAAAATTTTTCTTTGAAGTTGCAGCTCACTGAAAGTCGGCAAAATTATTGATTTAGCTAGTAGACAATCTTTTCTTAAACACAATTAAATTTGTTTTTAAACTTTTAGGTATTATCTAAAAATTTTAAATGGCATCTAGGCTAATCATGTCAGAATTATCCAAAGTTGAAAAACTCAATGGGACCAATTTTTCTATGTGGAAAAGAAAAATTGGATATATTCTTTTTCAAGATAGGGTAGATTATTTCCTAGAAACAAAACCACCGGTTTTAGAGCCTAATGCCAATGGTCAAGCCAGCAGGAGACTTGAAAAATGGTTAGAAGATGACAAAGTAGCTAGGACTACTATGTTGAGCTTTATGGAAGATGATTTAATTAGAGTCTTTGAGGATTACACCACAGCCCAAAGTATGATAGGCGTCCTATCTGAAAAGTATGAGACCACTTCTGAGACCCATGTACAATTGTTGTTAGAAAAATATAATTCTTGTAGAATGAAAGAAACATACACAGTGACCGAGCATGTCAATAAAATGACAGTGCTCGCAAAGGACCTTGCTGCAGCTGAGAATCCAGTGCCCAATCCCATGTAAGTATCCATTGTCCTTAACAGTCTCCCTCCATCTTGGGAGTCTGTTATAATTGCATTGAATCATTCTGCACAAGGGATAACCATGTTAAATCTTCCCATGTATCTTAGTATTTAAGCTGAGAGAATAATGATGAAGAAGTCAAATGAGTTTTACTTTGCCCAAAGTTCATCTTCTCAAATCCTCAAGAAACATTTCAATTATCAGAAAAATACTAGGTGTAAGGGAATGACGAGAAATTTTAAAAATCAAAAGAATAAGGTTGAGAAGACGAGTTTTTATTGTAAGGAAATTGGGCATATCAAGTTTAATTATTCTAAGCTGAAAAATAAAAATAGGAACCAAAATAACAACCTTGTTCGAAATAATCAAAATAAGATAAATGACTTGATCTGCGTAGTCATAGAATCAATAGTTGTCGATCATGACCTGAGAAATTGGTGGGTCGACTCAGCTTCCACTCGACATGTCTCGAGGACCAAGGATAGATTCACAGAATTGAAAGATATTGCAGGCGGTAACCAGCGGATTTATATGGGAAATGACACCTATTGCTATGTACTAGGTGTTGGTACCTTCACGCTGTGTTTATCAGGAGGAACAAATCTTTTATTGACTGATACATTATATGCGCTCAATATGAGGCGCAATTAGATTTCTGTCCCAAGGTTAGACGACAAGGGTTATGAAATAAGGTTCAGATTTTAGCGGATTACCAATGGGAAGCATTCTAGAGCTTTGGTGTACGGTACTAAAGTTGACAATTTGTATCGACTGAATATTAATGAAAGTTCATCATTTTCTGGTTATATTGATGCTTTTTTTTATGCTTTTCTGTGTATGGATGATCCATATTTATGGCACTTTAGATTAAGACGTATAAATAAAAACAAAATGAATCAAATGGTTAAAAGATGTTTGCTCCCCAATTTAGGAGAAATTGTGTTCAAAACATGCGAGCCATGTATTTCTGGTAAATTAACTAATAAGCCTTTTTCTAAAGGGAAAAGGTCTAGTGAACTACTTAGTATTGTTCACTCTGATATATGTGATCCATTAAATGTTAAAACACATAGAGGTATGGAATATTTCATAACATTTATAGACGATTATTCACGTTATAGATATGTATACTTAATTAGTAATAAATCATATGCATTAGAAACATTTAAAGAATATAAAGTTGAGGTAGAAAATCAGGTAAGTAAACATATTAAAATTCTTCAAACAGATAGGGGAGGTGAATATTGCTCCGCCTTATTTTCTGAATTTTGTAAAGAGTATGGTATAATTCACCAAACAACTATACCATGTACACCACAACAAAATGGTGTAGCTGAAAGGAGAAATAGAACTCTAATGGACATGGTTAGGTCCATGATGAGTCATTCAAATTTATCACCTCGTTTTTGGGGTGAGGCTCTCAACACTGTAATATATATCATTAATCGTGTTCCAACTAAATCTATAGACTTGACCCCATATGAATTATGGACGGATAGGAAATATGACCTTACTATCTTGAAAGTTTGGGGTTCTTGGGTACAGGTGCTTATACCACCACAAAATAGAGATAAATTACAAAGTAAAATTATAAAATGCTCTTTTATAGGCTATTCAGAAAATTCTAAAGGGTATAGATTCTATAACCATGATATTAGATCAGCAGTAGAGAGTCGTGATGCTCATTTCTTAAAAAATATAGATGATAAAAATATTTTAAATAAGCCTATTGACTTACATGAAATAATAAAGATAAGGGTCCGGAAGACCTTGTTTCTCAGACTCCTTCTACATTTGGTGAGAATGATTCAATTGAATCAATTATACCAGATAGACCTAAAAGAACTAGAGACTCATCTACGACTTTAGAAGAATTTTATGTATTTATGAATGAAGATAATTACTTTTCAATGAGTGAGGATACAATAGATGAACCTTATAGCTACAGTGAAGCTATTAGCTCACATGACTCAGCTGAGTGGACTCAAGCCATGGATGATGAACTTGATTTTATTAAATGAAATCGGGTCTGGAAGTTGGTTGACCTCCCTAAAGATAGAAAAGCCATCTGTTTCAAATGGGTCCTAAAGAAAAAGCTTAATTCAAATGGATCCATTGATAAATATAAGGCTAGGTTGGTAGCTAAAGGATTTACCCAAAGGGAGGGCATAAATTATGTAGAAACTTATTCTCCAGTAGCAAAATTTTCATCTATTAGGATCATCCTTGCATTAGTTGCATATTATGATCTAGAATTATTTCAGATGGATGTCAAAATAACTTTCTTAAATGGAGAATTAAAAGAAGATATATACATGAAACAACCAAAAGGATATGTAATTAAAGGCCAAAAAGACAAAGTATATAAACTTAAGAAATCTTTATATGGTCTAAAGCAGTCATCTAAGCAATGGTGCTTTATTTTTCATAATGCAATCATTGAAATTGGTTATATAGCCAATAGGTTAGACCATTGTGTATATGTCTGGAATAGTGAGAGCAATTTTGTTATATTGTCACTATATGTGGATGATATTTTGATAGCCGATAATAATATTGGAATGATTAACCATACCAAATCATGGCTAAGTTCTCATTTTGAGATGAAAGATATGAGAGAAGCCTCATATGTATTGGGCATTAAGATAACAAGAGATAGAAGTTCAAGACTTCTATGTTTATCTCAAGAAAATTATTTAAAAATTGTTTTAAAGAGATTTAATATGGAAAATTGCAAGCCCATAGATACACCTGTTTGTAAAGGCTTAAAATTATCAAAGAAAATATGTCTATTAAATGATGCTGACAAGCTGAAATGGAAAGAATTTCATAAGCTCAAGCTGTAGGATGCATAAATTATATCATGTTGTGTACAAGACCTGATTTGAGTCATGCATATGGTCTTGTAAGTAGATTTCAGAGTAATCCTGGGATAGCTCATTGACAAGCTATAAAAATAATACTTAGATATATTCAGAAAACTAAAAAATGACAACTTAGAGGTTACTGGGTACTCTGATGCAGATTTTGCAGGCGACCCAGATGATAGAAAATCAACCTCAGGAATTGTATTCTTCTTTGGTGGTAGATGTGTTTCTTGGTCTAATAAGAAACAAGGTTGTGTAGCTCGGTATACTATGGAAGCCGAGTATATTGCTTGTAGCATTGCTACAACTTATGCCGTCTGGATTAAGCGCTTCATAAATGATTTGAAGCTGGATATAGCCGACAGACCTGTTAAATTTTTTTGTGATAATCAGGCTGCTATTTCATCAATTAGAAATGGAGCTTATAGTTGCAAAGGTATTTATGATATTATTGGAAAGAATGAAATAATTGTAAGTTATTTGTAATCTCCAGATATAATTGCTGACCCTTTAACAAAGGGATTGAATGCAGAAATATTATCACAGCATGTAATTTTGATGGGACTTAAAAATATTTAAGTCAGGAAGTCCCAAATGGGATATTTTTTGATGTCTTGGTCATAAGAGGAAAAACCGCATTAACGTAAAAAACCATGACATGACTTTGGATATTTTTTGTTATGAGATATATAACCGCACTTACGTGAAAGCCTCATGACAAAAATATGCACATAAATGTTAAATTCATTAAGTGGTAAAGACTTTATGATATTTCAATATATCTGGTCCTCATGGGCAAGTGGGAGATGTTGGTACGTGTGTGTGGCCATAGGGCCTTTAAACGTGTAGTATTTCTCTCTCTTATAATTTAATGGTTATCACTAAAAAAAGGACGCTTCTTAGAGAGAGAAAGTGTCGTTATTTAACGGCCACGTTTTCTTAGAGATTTCAAGGAGAAGCCGAACATTGGAGAGCGGCGTACTCCATCCCTCTTTAAGAAGGCTTTCATGGCCATGGAGAAGTACACAGAAATTTACAGAGTTTTCACAGTTTTGATAAAAGACTGATCTTTGCGATCGATAGTCTAAAGACACTTCCCTTAATCCTAGGAGTGGGTCCATCTCTTTCCTTCAAGTTTTTTCAATAAAATTTACATGATGAGACTGTTCAATTTTGCCCAATATTTTAGAAAAGAGCACATATACTATGCTCCTCAAGGGCATAGTTTATTTGTAGTCCATCGGCTAGATGATCGACTTGAGAGGATTTTTTAAAAAAATTTTAAGAACCACTTAAGAATTACAAAACGAGTATTCCCATAAAACAAATTGAAATTTGAGTTTTTTGAAACTTTAGATCTCACCACCTAAAAATTGGATGGTCTCTATCATTGAGACCAATGAGGAAAGACTTTTTTATTGAGGTTAATATAAGGGATAAATTTTTATTGAGGTTAATATAAGGGATAAAGAGGGAGCATCCTCAAAATTTGGGATCTTAAAATTAATTCGGTGAGAAGGGAGTGGGGCTTTAGGAGGGGTAAATGGACAGTACACTCCCATGGAAGTACAATATCTTTTAGCTTTAAAAAATACAAAGTTGAATTTGTATGACCCTATCTAACCCAGTTGGTGGGGTTGTCCCGGTTCCCTTTATATATTGGAAACTATTTGGTTTCCATTAAAAAACGGTCGGTTTTTTAACAAAACTAGCCGATTTGCCCATGTTTTATTTATTATTATTATTTTAATTTTTAATTTTTTATTTTAATTTTTTATTTTTTATTGGTCGATTCTCTTGGCCTGATTACTAATCCCAATGAGAGATCACTAACCTGGACCGGTTTCTGGGATGGTCGATTTACCGTGCCGATCTAAGTTTTTAATATTGCTTTTGGTACAAACAGGCCACTATGGTATTTAGCCATTAGGTGTAAAAAAATGTGGCAATATAGGCATGCGAAATCGAAGGTAAATATTGGATGTTTCAATCGAAAATTGAATAGTCTAAGCCTTGCCATCGTAAAAATGTATTATATTTGACGGTGCATCATTAGCCAATGCATCTGATATAGCAGCCTATATGTCCATCTCTGACCAGAGCTCTACACATTTTTTACTTTTTCTTTTACAGGTAAAGCTACGAAATAGTGAATGGTATGTAGGTGAAATCTCAAAATATATATCATTATTTTATTTTATTTTTATTTATGTAAATTTGATTGAGATGAAATACTTGGTCCTATTGCGTACCATATACAATATAAAAAAATAATTTTAATAATTTTAAATAAATCTTTTCTATCTTACTACCTCTGGATCCTTTCGACTATAAACTTTTTTACCTTAAAAAAAACTAAAATGACACTCTACCCTTTTTTTTATTTTTCTGCTCCATTAACCTGAACCACACCCTCTCTCTTATCACGTCTCTCTCAAAACTCCATCTCTCTCTTACGAAAACCGGAGGTCGCTCTCTCTCTGTTGCGAGCAAAGGCAGCTCTCTCTCGAGACTTCTAGGGCTTTACATGCCTTGACTCTAAGAGATTCAAAGCTCTCCGTCTCTCTATTCTGCAACCAATAGGGTCTTCAATTTGGTACGAATCTTGCGTCTTTTGTCTGCAATTAGGGTTTATTTGCAGAAAGTTAGGGTTTCGTTTCCCATTGTACAAATCTTGGATCAATTCTCTGATCACTTGCAGAGACGCAGCAGAACACCATTTCAGCTCTGACATATTTTCTGAGCTTTTGAGGAAATTATTGTTTCCTTTCAACGAGGAAATATTCTGTGGTCTAATGAATCTCCCACCCACAAGGCGGAAAGAGAGAATTGAAGAAACTCTGGTTCTCTCTTTAAAGCTCTGGTTTTCTCTATCTAAAACTCCCACTCTGGCTCCAGAAGGTGCTTTCGTTTTCTCTCTATCTAGAACTCCCCCGCTTTCTAAATTGAGAGGATCTTGCTAAATTCAGAGTCTCAAAGAGAAGACCAGAGGTTGAACCAGACCCATATCGTATGATGTAACGTGAGCTCACAGGGGATTTACAGAGAGAAATTTAGCCTGAAGATTCACTTATCAATTTACACTTTGGATTTAGACAACCCGGTGGATTATTTAGGGAAGAATGTAGGGGTCATTGGATTTATACAACCCGGTGGATTGTTTAAGAAAGAAAGTAGGGGTCATTGGATTTGGGAACATTTCACATATATATTTTGAGGTACATGGAAACCAAACAAGTTCACTACCTGTGTCCATGATGAAAGAAAGAGGTTGCGGAGGTGTTCCGAAATCGAGAGTGACAATGTAGCTACCATAGCTTAGAGGAGACACAGGAACCCCAAACGTAGTTGCATTTTTGCCAAATTTGGGGCGTTTGAGAAGTTTGGCTCTTGCCAACGAGGTGGAGGCATAGATGGAGCGCTAGTGATAGGGACCTGCTTGATGTGGGTTTTGGGGTGAGTATTTCTAGAGAGAGAGTGAGACTTTGGGGGCCGTTTAGAGACAGGGGTTTGGGATTGTTGCAGAGGGAGAGAGAATGGTAGAGAGAGAGAGTCATGACTGCTGAGAACTAGAGGAAACAAGAATTGTAGAGAGAGAAAGTGGGAGAAGAGAGAGAACATGGTGGCTCCTGTCTCACCTTCAGTAGAGGAACCTTCGGTAGAGGGACAATTTTATATGCATAAAGTCTCGTATGTAATTGAGAGATGGACAAGGTTCTTCTCCGATTCTGCAAATGAACAGTCTCTCTCTCTCTCTTGCTATGGCGACGGTTGTTGCAGAAGCTGAACCAGTCCAGCAAAAGAAGTCGAGGAAGCCACTCAAGCCGAAGAATGAGAATGATACCGTTTTGCTCAAGTCTCCGGGCTTGTGAAAAAAATCTTGCTTTGCTTCCTTGGGGTTGTAAGAGAGAGAGACTGTGATGTGAGTGAGAGGGAAGGTGGTTCTAGTTTAACGAAAAAAAGAAAAAGAACAAAAATAAGATAGTCATTTTAATTCTTTTTAGGATAAAAAATTTATAATAAAAAAATCCAGGAGATTGTAAGATGAAAAAAAATAAGCTGTTTTTGATTATAAGTAATATTTTCATTTTTTGGATATCAAGAGATACAAAAGTTAAAAATAAGAGTTAAAGGGGATATTTTTCTTTTAAAAAATATTTATTTTATATTTTTTCCTTATACACCCTATTTTGTGGTACACATGTACAAAATTACATCACTATCCGATTTCTAGAAAAAATTATTAAAATTTAAATAGTGATATATGCTTTGAACCACTCGATAAAGATCTAACTGTTAAAATTCCACTTATTTTACTATTCATTATAGCTGTCAAGAATTTATTAGTTTTTTCTTTTTTGTAACTTGGCTATTGCTAATTAAATCGTGTCTTAGGTCTCAACTTGCCGGGTTTGTTTGGCTTTGGAATCCAGGATTGGAACATTGGGGAAAACCTAAAGCAAGATGAACTTATAAAGAACTTATCTTCTTCCAGTTTGTAACAATCAATCAATGACCCCACACGAGTCCTACCAAATTCCAGTTTAAACACAGGCTGAGACAGAGAGGATAAGTGCAATGGGGTCAGATACTAAGATTAAAAAATCACAGCCTCATATCATTCCATGCATTTCACCTTCCAAGGAACCCTTACAAAAATGAAAACAAAGAGGTTACTTTTATTGCAAGATACAATTTCTGACCTCCCACAAAGGAGACCTGAAAAACACAGGCAAAAAGGGTGTATAACTTAAAACCTCTTTATTTGGTAGACTCCCCATATGAATCATGGGGAAAGCCTCAAATGGCTTTTTTTAACTCTTGCTTTCATCCTTTTTTAAGGAAATAGTTCAAAGATGTTGTAAAAATAAGAAACTCCTTTTAAGTAGATTTTGTGACCTCATGAATTGCATTTGCTAGGTAGCCGACATTGCCCGTAGTCACACCTGCCATACTGCAATGAAAAGTGAAAGGATGTAAGCTTCTTCCCTCTTAACTGTATATATTATCAGCATTTAGGATAAGGGTGAGGTTTGTATAGAGCCGAGGCTCTAAACAATCAAGTTACAGCCCACCTTCAAATGGTGTCGAAAAATGTATTTCAACGCTGAAAATCTTTATGATAGCCTTACAAACTATTTTCATACGTCATTATAAGATTTAAAGCTTCAAAAATAGTGTAGATCAAGTATATCTATGAAAACCTGAAATCAATTTTTTTCTAATGTCCATGCATCTTGATGTCAAGATGATCAATTTGAGTATATTTGGACGTCAAAACAACCTCTTTTAGTGAAATTTTTGAGGTAGGATCTAATTTAATTGTTTAGAGCCTCAGCTCTATGTAAACAACTTTCCCTTGGGATAATGACCATGACAACCAAATTTCTGGGAAGGCCCTTTTCTTGGGCACGTGTATGGTGGTCCTCCAGAACCAAATTGAATTTTGGTCCGGCAGGAAACATACATGAAACATTGTAAAATGAACCCTTCAGAAATGTATATGATTCACTGCACTAATCAATTTCCACTATAAAAATGAGCTTGAGCTCTTAAAACCTCAGATCCATTTGTTTGTCCATCAAATGGATGCCCTAGAGTCGAGCCTGGAGAAGGAATCGATTTGGAACATCCTTTGAGCTTCAATTGCTTGACAAATATGATTTGAGAATGTTGGCATCAAAGAAATCCCTCTAACTTTGTGTTTTCAATGCCCAAACATAAAATTCGGTCCCACACGACCCTAAATCTATTTCCTGTTTTTTTTTTTTTTTTTTGAGTGATTAGAAAACACGAACTTGAAATGTGGATACGTTTCAAATAGGACCAATGCACCATTACTACATATTTTTCAGCAGTTATTGGATTGGAAATAACAAGGGGTTTCAGCAAACTAGTAGTTAATAGTGTCAGGATAATACAAAGATTATAACATAGCTCTAAAAAGTTCCCAT